>JASSUY010010229.1:17623-31287 GCA_032466535.1 Forpus xanthops
GGCCAGCCTAAACATTCTAAGCCATAACTATAAACACTGGTGTTATCAGCACTGTTCCCAAGCCAAAAATCCAAAACGCAGTGCTACACCACCTACTACTTAAAAAAAAAATGACTGCTGCTGCTGAACCCATGACATAAATACAGACATGATCGATAGAGTTTGCATTTACCTTTTATTTTCCTTGAGTAAAGCACAATATAAGGTAAACGGATTGGTAACAAAACACAATTGCAGAATAAATCCTGGGCTGTACCAGGAGGCATTTTGGGTTTCCCACAGATTCCCCTCTGCATTCAAAGGGTGAGAAAGCGGGTGCCATGCTGTGACCCAATGAGGAGGAGAGCTGGCACACAGGTACTGGGTGGCACTGCTGGCACACAGGTAAGTAGCCACAGACTGTGCTGTGCACGCGTTTCAAAGTTTTGGGCCTCAGTGGCAGGATTAAAAGTATCTCTATTTTAAACCCCTATTTTTTTTTTCTTTTTTTTTCTTTATCTTTAAATTAGAAATATTTGAATGATTTCTCCTATTTAGCTTGATGAGGGACCCCGTGTCTGGACTGCAGACAGGCACAGCCTCCTGCTTCGCCCCTGCTCTCAGTAGCTGGAGACAACGTGATGCCTGCAGGTGTGCTCGGATAGGCAGAGAGGAAGTCTTTGGCCTGACTTGGTAGAATGCCCTGACAGTGCGATAAATTGCAGTTGGATTTTGAGTGATTTCCCAAACAAGGAAAAGGGAGAAAAAGTCAAGGAATTCATTATCAGTGAAGAAATCAGTTTCTAGCATGAGAGGAAGAGAGCAGAAATTCAAAAAGTAAAGGAGGTCAGACCAACATATATATTTTTTTATTTGCTTCATTCTTATTTAGACAGGGGAGTCTTTCAGGGTAAAATAAAACATCGACACTTACTGTCTGCTGCCTTTTTTATTTTCTTTTTACTCTCTTGTCTCTGAGCTTTTATAGCAGCTGCAAGGCTTGGGAGAGATCTCCAAGTTATTTTTTTTTTGACTCATCTCAGGTTAGTCACCATTTTCTGCTGATCAAAAAGTAGTGTTAGGATCACTTTTAAAAAGCAAAATCATTACTATTTTTATGCCATTATTAAAAAAGGTGTTTCTTCTCTTGTCACAACGCAGTTTCAAAGAGCTATAAGATACATGTAAGACATGTTTAAGTTCTAGAAAGTTCTAAATGTGACATAAAAACCAAATCAAACCAAACAAATAAAAAACAAAACAAAACAAAACAAAACAAACCCCACCAAAAATTTGTAACAGCTAATCATTATGGTAAAATTTTTAATAAGAATTCAGATTTTGCTGCTCGTCCTCCCCCCTCCCCAGCCTCTTTCAGGGTATGAACAGTTAGAAATGGTGTTACAGTGGAGCCAAAACAGAGGAAAAAAGATATTTTATCAGACAAAAAAAACCCAACTCTTTTCAAATCGTGTTTGCCCGTGTTGTCATGTATTGACTCAAATACTGGCTAAACATTTAGGAAAAAAAAAATAAAAGCCTTTTTTTGTTTTTTGGACTGATCTCAGGTTTTCAGGAAACTGCTTCCAGTTCTTCACTATTCCATCTTTTGGGTTTTAATTGTCACTAAGTAAACTGAGGCATAAAACCCTGCTACCTTTACATTTCCTCTGGACCTCATTTTCTTTGAAACTTAGTTTCTTGCACAGCATTGCATTTCTGCTCACTGAGAAATCTGGCTGATATGAAAATGCAAATAAAGATAAAAAGTATTCACAGTCACTGACAAAAGTGAAGGAATTACAATTTCTAGCACATTAGGTAGCTGCATTAAAAGGGAACTTGTTAATGACATCAGGTTATAGTTTGGGTCAAAGAGAATATTATAATTAAGATAATAAAAATTGTATAGTCATGCATGTTTTAAAGTAACTATTTGAGTGTATTTGCTATTGGGCATGCCTTTTTATCAATCAAATATTAAATTAATCATTGATGACTATCATTAATATCCAGTTTCTGTATATACTTGAAGGTGCACTGTACTTGGAACTCAGAACACATTTCATTCAAAGAAAAAAACGGGTACTAATAGCAGTGGTAGTCTGAGTGAGTATAAAACTTTGTGAAAAAGTTGGCAAGGTGAACGCGCGCAGGGTTAATAAGAATAGCTTACTGATGTAATTATCTAATTGTCCAATTATTATCTAATAATCGGTACTACTGTTTGAAGAATAAACCTAGTGTGATACTGATGAATCATCCACTACAACAGGACCTTAAGTAAGCTTTTTCTCATCTGCAGCATGTGCCTTATAATGGATTTCATAGCTGTGTTGCTACTAGTAGAAACGATATTTGAGTAATGTCAATAATTATGGAAAGAAATCCACAGGTTTTTACATAAATCATGGAAGAATAAAGCAGATTGTAAGTTAGTAAAGTTCTTTTCATTTATCAAAAGTTACCCTTTAGCTAGTGGGTCCAGAGGACCTTGGATGCAGCATCATGCCTCTCACTTGCTCAGGTTCTCCTGAGCCCACCTCAAGGATTCAGCCGTCATCTCACCACAGTACCTTCATTTCCCCAACTTGCTCTTTTATGGGGTGTCCCCAGTGCTTTTGGTTACAAACTATTTGAACCATCCCAACAAACCAGGCTGAGCACATGAACAGCAGCAACACTGATAAAAAACCATGAGTTTGGTGGTTTGAGACGATGCGCAGCAGATACAACACATCCTCTCACTTCTGTTTTAAACTCTCTCTGTGTCATTAGTGTAGCTATTCTAATGCCTCTCAGATCCCTGTCCTTCAGTCCTCAGCTAATTAAGCTTCTGATCAGAATGCTCACCTCTTACTGAAATTACCATGAATATGTGAGTTAGAACGTGTTATTTGTGAAGGAGATGGAAAAAGGCTTGTTATTCTGCCTAGTAGGGAAGTCTCAAAGTATTTTTTGTTTATTTAATAACTGAAATGTCCAAGCAAAAGCTACATGACTTAAATCACCCTATCAGTGATTTCCTTCAAGTTGGAAGCAATCAAGCTCGAGAGAATTGAGGCCGCTTTGTTTCTGAATGAGAATATAAATGGGAATTTAAAGCTTTATAATGCACATACATTATGTTAATTTGAATTCTCCCTTTATTTTTTATTACCTGATTGGCTTATTATCTAACCAGCTTCTGTAAGGTCATTCATGTTGAGGGCAGGTTCTAGTATGAATTAGAGCACTGTATGCATGGAAGCAAAGAAAAATATCTTCAAAAGCATCTGTTTAGGACCCATGGGTTTTAAGATGTACTTGCACTATCAGAAAGTGTATGTGTGGTGAGAGAGACTTTTAAGGAGGGTGTTTTTTTTTTCCCTTATAGAATGAACAAAGTGAAAATAGCAACTAAAAGTTCATGTTCAACACAAAAACTATATTATGATGATTTGAAGTTTCCTAAATCTGTTTTCCTAGTGATGACCACACATTTCTTGTGTTGTTTTTACATCAGTCTTTGTATTGTAGCAGTACAAAATTGTGCAAACCACAGGTTTCTAATGAGCTATTGTCATGCTGTGTATTTCCTTCTATGCTGATGATAAATGACTGCCTGTGTAGAGGCAGTGTTTGAAGTATAAAAACACTGGGATTGCTTTTGTTCTGGATTAACAGGAAACACCCACACTCACAAAAAATTATAAAACCCATTCAGTTAATTCATCAGCAGTACAATGATGTCATCCTGAGAGAAACTGCTGTTCTCTCAGGGCTGGTTATATGGATAATTAGTTTTTCACATTGTTTTTCCAGATTTTGTTGTCCTGAGGTTTCTTGCATGTTGGTACCCTCATTGGTATGCTCAGCAGCATAAGCATGCCTTGCTAAAGCTCAGATGCAATGTGACTATTAGCTGGAGGAAAGCTGAAGGTAATAATAAGAAATAAAAGATGTAAGAAATCCATGGCTTGTGTAAAACTTTCAGGAATCATTGCAATCTAATCTAGAAAAGAGAAGGCTGAGAAAATAACTGTTTTCTATAAAAGTCTGGTTAAATAGAAAGGTGGTTTATTAATCTTCTTGTTAAAGAAAGGACAGGGGAAAAGTAATTTTAATTAACAGAGACTGTGATAGATATGGAGAAAATTTACAAGGCTGAGGAGATATTAGTATATGACTTATATGAAAACTGTAATCTCTGTCATTAGGGACATTCAAGACTACGTCTGTCTGGCAGGGATATTCTAGGCTTGTATTATACTTCCTCAGTGTGAGAGGCTATATATGTGGGTGTATTTGTAAGCTTATAATGGCAAAGAAGGGGAAACTAGGACAATAAATATGAATAATTTTGCTAACATTTCAATGTTGCTATTGAAAAGGTATCGCTGAAACATTACCAAAGTAATGATTTGCTTTGTTTTTCCACTTGAAAGGATTAGAGAGATTGTAAGGAAAATGGGTGAAAAACAAATTTTAGGGTTTTTTTTTCTTCTTTTTCTTTTCTTTTAGATGTGGTAGCATTTGCTGCAAATGAAACTGAAAACTCTAAAAAGATTTTGGTAGCAAAAAAAAAAAAATGCAGTGGAAGATCTGTAAAAGTGCCTGCTCACAGGCTGCATCCTTCCCCTTTAAGAATTACCATGATTTTAAAGTGAATGAAATTTTATCATTTTTAATGAGAATGTGATTGAATTGTAAGCTGAAAAGTCATATTTAGTTTGACATCCAGAACACAGTATGAGCAGCTTTCTTCTATTGTGGTTGAGAAGGCTAATAATGTGTTGGATAGCAGGTTACGGACTTTGTGGGTGATGAGTGACTTTTCTTTAGAGATGACTGTTTCCAACTTACTGACAAAATTTCTCCTATTTGATCAGTTACATAGCTGTTAAATAAGTTGTCTAAAGTTATCTATCAAAATATAGAACTATGTCAACCTGCTGTGGGAAGAGAATCAATTGCTGCTTTACCATATTGGAAACTACAGCAAAATAACTGAAAGTGTGAGAGTATTTGCTCTCTTTAGTTTTTAAAATGAGCATGATCTGCTGCTAGAAACTTTTTTTTTTTTTTTTCAAGTTTGCTCATCAGTAGTTACTTTGAGCTAGTTAACTCATTTCCAGGCATAGCACACACAAACACATGCACAGAGACACACACAGAATTTGCTCCAAGTCAGTGGTGGACTCAGCCTTAGTGTTTCTAAGTTACAGAATTTATGAGTTTGGATATTATCCAGACTGGCACTTGGAAACATGTTTACCTTGAATCAATGGATAATTAGCTAATTGAAGAGGCAAACTTAGCAGGGTAAAATGTAAAAAAGTAGTCTCATTGACTCTGATTTGCTGTGATTTAGATTGATTTTATTCATTAGGATTTGACAGCAAATCTACAAAACCTAAACTAAAATTATCCTCAGGGACTTCTATTTAACAGATTTTTAATGAGAACATTATATTAATAGTAGGATGTTTGGAACTCACTGCCTTTTTTACCTGCTGAAAAATAACCACTTGCAAGGTTACAGTTTGGCATTTACAGACGTACAATTTAGCTTACATACTTCTTCAGACACAGAAATCTTAAGGCACCACCTCTTGGCTGATCTTATTCAGCAGAATAATAGTATGTGATACTTTCTGCTGGTACAGCTCATTTGTCTGAGCATAAGGAAAGGAGAACAAGCGAACTACTTTTCCATCAGGGATTATACTGACTTCAGCAGAAAATCAGACCTCTAACCAAAATATTTAAATTGGAACAAAAATTGGTTGAGTACACCAAGCCAAACTCTTGCTTGCATTCCTGAGTGTATGACATAATTTACTGATGTGAGCGTTGTGTCTTCTAAAATTTCAAGGAATTTTTTGTTTGTTTGTTTGTTTTCATGTATTAGCCTCACAGTTAAATTATTGTTTTGTACTTTGCCATATGGACAGTTTTCTGAACATAGTGAGATTTTAGTGTATCTAAATATTCTTATGTCTGCAGCTTCCATTTAAAAAAATGATATATTTCTAACGTTTTCAAAAGGAAATCTTTAATATTGGCACTTAAATGCATATTTAAACATTCAATATACTGTAAGCTTTATTTTGAAAGATTTGGATGCCCACAGGTTATACTCAATTCAGCTAACAGCTGAGACTGCTCAGAGTTGTTTGACAGCCTATATAGTATGCGTATGCATGTGTATGACGTACGCATAAAATACGCATGCACAGAGGTTCAATTCTCTCACCCCATCTAGCTTGCACATTGTAAGCCATTAGTGACTCTCAGGCTTGATGAAGCTTTCCTCATCTGTTGTCTCCATTTGGTAGCAAGGACTGAGGTGCGGATAGCGTAAAAGATGAATACTTTCTTGGGGAAAAAAAATCCCGATTCTACTTAGGATTTTGTTCAAGATTTTAAGAGAGGATTCCTGTCTGTTGCCAGGTAATTATTTTAGGAAAATATTCTGCAAGACACTACTGTGTATGTATTTTATACTATTTGAATAGCCAGCATGAGCCATATGTCCTTGGTATGCAGAAGTTTTGACTGTGTTCAACTGTCTATGTTTTAAAATGAAGTTTTGGAAATTTAATGTCTCCGTGTCAAAGGCAAAATTAGGCTGTGCAGTATCAGGCTTAACATATTTTAAGTTGAGCAGTCATAATTACTGGGTAGGTTTGAAATTTTGTGTTTAAGTTCTATGGGAGATTGCTTCATTTAAGCTTGGGAGGATTTTGCAAAGAAGAATTCATTAATATATGAGAAGCAGCAAGAGAAAATGGTGCCAACACTGGGAAATTGCCCATTTGGAAATGAGCAACTTCCTATTCAGAGAAGGATTTGAACAAAATGCGTTTCTGTTGCAGGGCATGAGGATTCACATAATGTAAGAACACAACAGTCACTCTTCAGGGTATGAGACACTGGGTTTTGAAATAACAATAAGCACAGATGTAATCAAAGAATTTTGATTGGTCGTATCATGGGATAATTTATGACAACACAGGAATTTTAATACTTAGTAACATTTGAATGCTTGAATTTGCACATGTAACACTTCTGATGCAAGCCTTTATTTGTTTCTACTTATCTCACAGTGTAGAGATAAGTTACAAAAATCCACATCTGCTGTACGTTTTCCTGTTTATATGGAAAAAGAGCAGAGATTAGAGGTTTAGAGGTCATGCATTTTATCATCTTGTCTGAAGGCAGAACAAACTAGCCTGCAACACTGCTCAAGGAGGTTTTGTCTAACAGTTTTATAAAGTCAGAGATTCCATGAACCTATATGTTCCTTACCCCTTACAGTTTAAAGTTATTGTCTTTATGCTGCAACATGGCACAAATAATAGCTTATTTCCCTTCTCTTGTAAGTTTTTAGATACTCCAGGACAACCAGCAGATTTTTTTTTTAACCTAGATTAAGAAAACTAACATCTTGGAGCATTTTCCTACATATTCCCCACCACCAGCACCTCCTTCATCCAAACTTCTGATTATTTAGTGGCTGTGCTTTGTTTAGTCTCTGGTCTCCATTTTCCTGGGAAGCTAAGGGAAATAGGAAACATTGTTTATTTTTGTCATGTTGTAAATATTTCAGTGTGTTACTTGCTAACTTTCTGGAGTTCTTCCTGAGCACTGACTTGGGGCTAGATTCTGCGATAGGAGTTACTGTGCTAAAAGTGATATAGTCATTCTGATTTCTTCTTCCAGTTACATTTTTCTGCCCTTATCTGATTTTTCTGCACCCTTCCAGCTGTCACTCTCTCAACTGAAGGAAATTAACAAAGAGTGGTTTGTGTTGCCACACAAACCAGACCCATAAAAGAATGCAAGATAAACAAATGCCAGTTTTAAACAAGTGCTTAACCTTGGTCACAGCAGGCAGTAACTTGGCAAAACAGAGTGGGTAAGCATCTGCTAGAGGAGATGCGATGGACTCACTGTGAGAACAAAACTAACTTCAAGCTACATCTGCTGTAGTCAAGAGAAGACTAACAGGATTGGGACCTTTATGTTTGCTTTTGAGATCCTCCCACCCTTTAGGTCCTTTCCTGAGGACCTTTTGCTTAGCCTGGTTCTCCCTGTCTTGTAGCTGTGTTGATTCAGTAATCATTGAAAAGAGGATCAGGGGGAATTTTACACAGGGCTGAGGGTATGGGTTCATTCAGCTTCTATTGAAATCAAAAGTGGACATACAGCTTTTTCTATGCATCTTTACTCAACTGTACCTTATTTCAGTTGGAACTGTATGATATCTAAGTCTCTTCTCAGTATTTTTTGTCATCCCTCACTTTTTGGTGCTGTGTTTCAAAGTGAGATGTCTTCTGTTATCCATTGCTCATTATTCTTAAAGATTTTTTTTTTCTGCCCATCAGAACTTATTTCTCCAGTCTTTCAACTTCCATTTTTTTTAAATGACATTGGAAAGTATAGAGGGGCACAGCTGCCAGAATGTGGGGAGTGCAAACTCCTGCTTGTCATCACCTTGATGTTACAGTACTTACAGGAGACTGAAGCTAGCAGCAGTTGCCTATCAGCGTGAAAGCATGTGAGCTAGGTTTTGACCCTTTATAAAAGGGGAAAAAAATAAACAAATACAGAATAACACTGGGTTTAGGAGGAGTGCAGATGCTGAAAAATACAATGCAGAAGCTTTTTGACAGGAGATTTATTACTGTGAATATCCACACACAGACCACATGGCTGGATAAGGATATTACTATCCTTCATCTAATGTACTCCTTTGGAGATGTGACTGTATGATCTGTTTCGCTGTTGCCAGTTAGCAACAGGAAATACTACTTGACTAAATTCTGTTAATAGTTTTCAGAAACATTAACCTCAGAAATATTTTCATTTAATCAGCAGCTAGTTAATCAAGTCTACATTCATCTGTCCATACAAGCTATAAAGTTCTGCAATGAACATCTAATTGTAATTAACATCATTGACCAGTTACAGGGCATAAGCAGTAACGTTATCCACGAGTGAGTGCTCCGTGCTTGCTGACAATACAAGTTACACCAGATGGGGCCAGTGGTGTCTCCTGTGGCCCCTGGCACTTTCTCTGCTCTCTGTCAGATGGTGCTTTTGTTTTCTGTGAGATCATTATTACAAAATGTTTTGGATTTTTTTATTGTGCAAAGACCCAACTTGCTAAAACACCTTGAAGGCTCTGACAGATGAGAGAGGCAGGTGACACTGTATGTGAAATGTATTTTACTGTAACATTTTGCTTCCATTCTGGCATAGTAAGACAATTAAAACAGCATCAACTGTACTCACTGCTCTTAAGCATGGTCTTTTCTTCATTTCATTGTGAAACTACACACAATCATTATCAACATTTTAAATACGGAGTGAATATGTATTGTGGCATTCAGTTTAAGACATACTGCTTAGCCCTAACAAACTCATTAGATAATAGGGCTGCAGGAGGGTGGAAGACCTGAAGTCAGTAGCTGAAGTACTGCAGCTGTATTCAAGTCACTCATGTTAAGGCAGTGCTCTTGTGAGGCTAACATTGTCATGGAGACCACAAATATGTCTTCTGGACAAAAGTGTTGTGTTTTGGCTGCTTGAATTTATACATATATCATACCCTAATAAGCAGTACATTCTGCTCCATTTCTGCAGCAATAGATCTGACCTTCAGGCTTCAGCAAAGTCAAGATCTGAATTCCACAAAGTCTAGATGCCCTGCATGAGCAAGGTCAAACTGGGATTTCAATAAGCTGACAGTTTTCTTTCTTGCTTGTTAGAGAAATGTAATGCTGGGTGTATATTGACACTTCTCCTTTTGCCTCAGCTGGCTCCAACATCAGCTAGTTAAAAAATTGCACACGAAGTTTGGGCATTTGCATACAAGTAAACGTATGGATAACAGGGCTGTAGCACTGACTGTAATGCATAATAAGTTGCATAAAGTAAAACATAGAAACAGTTGCAGTTAAATTCTCCTGCCAATTCTGCTATCAGCTTCTGCAACCAATTGAGAACATTTCAGAATAAATGTTCCTGGATTTTAATGTTCCGAGTAGCACAACTAAACAAATACAACATGGATTATCCTCTAATATATTAAATGGCAAATGTTATCTTGCTGAAAGTTTGGGTATCCTACAGAGAAGGATTGGAGTCCCAGGCAAAAATACTAACTTAAGTGCTTACACATACAAAAGATTATACACCTCTGCAGCTGTTCAGCATTTGTCCCCTGAAGGTAATGATATAAACACGACAAACAATGTGTAAATATATGGCAATTAATATACCTAGAATGACAGATGAGGGTGAAACAAATTTGAAATCGATTTAGTGGAGCTAGACCACAGACACATGACAGTATAAAACTCAAAAAATTGCTCCCAAAAATATAAATGTGGTACAATCACAAGAGTTTATTCTGAGTCACTGCCCAGTCTAGGGGTTTGTGTTTGTTCCACTGTCTTTTAACAAGCAATCTGCAGAATTTTTTTTGAATTGTGTCTGAGGATTTGTAAGAAAGGTAAATGAGAAAAGCAAGCTCATACATAGACTATTGTACCATACATAGATGAGATTGTGCAGGACAGCTGCCTTAGAGCTGAGGTTTTCCACTGGAAGAAAAAAAGATTGCACCTACAAGTAAATCTCTAGAGGTATTACTATTAGTATCCTTCATAATAACACCCCTCACACACCTCACTCTGTATTCAATCTCATTTTGATAATTCCTAGGCCTAGAATATGATACAGCTTCATTGCAGTTTGCATAAATCCTTTCTGTTTATCATTTGCACATTTAAATGCACCTTAAAAGCTCAACTGAATAAATATAGTGTGGATTACCACTTCCTATATTAAATGCATAATACTGTCTTGCCAACAACCAAATAAACTATTTCGCTTTTGGCTTACCTCCATATCCACACATACTGGGGCTTAATGATGGGTACTTTATTCTATCACATTATTTCTTTGCAGAGAAGTTTCAGATGGAAACAGGGATCATCATAAAGATGTGAACTTCACAATTACAGAAGCCTCTCTTATGCTCAAGTTTAAATGGTTATTTTTTAGTGTCTCTAAGCCTTTGCTTCTTCAGTTTTGAAACATCACTTTGGAAAGCTTCAGTTCCTTTCTTTTATCCTGCATTGTAGAAAAGAAAGTACACTTTAGTGTTTAAAATCAGTATGGACAAATGTAGAAGGACAAAGTGGAATGCCGTGTTGCCCACAGTGCAGTAAAAATAATCTGAGGTCAGACAAGCAGATACAAGTGAAAATGCAGAAGGAGCAAATTGAGTGAGGTGGGACAAAGAAAATAAGGCAAGCTGTCAAGGGAAAGAAGGCAGAAACTGAAGAAAGCTTCAGAATGAAGATTACTACTAACGCTGCAGATGGAATTGATGTGGGTAGCCATTAGGAAAAAGAAAAGATGTGATCCCACACATTCATAAAAATTCACGCAATTTGTAGATTATTCCCAGAGCACAGGTTTTGTTTTGATTTACAGTTTTTTAAGATGAGTTAGACATAGTTCTGTGCCAGACTGTCTGCTGTGGAGAATCCTGCTCTCAGGATGGCCAAATGACCACCTCGCAGCACATAGAGTTTCATTTCTCTGTGCTTTTTTTCTTGGATTTTACTCGTTACCAGTAAAGTACCACTGTAAAATCAGATAATGAAGTTTTACAGGCCTCATAGAATAAAGAAAAAAAAAATGACAGCTAGTAATAACCTGGGGTGCCTGGGCTGTATTTTCTTCTCAGCATGGGATGGGTTTGAGATCTCACATTAACAGCTTGCCATGGATGAGAAAGATAATTTAGCCGCTTTTGGTCTGCTGAAAGAGAATATGGTAGATAGAAAAGGTATAACAGTAGCTTTCATATGTTTATGAAGCTTTAGTTTCTTGTCTTACTGTCATGTAAGTAATTATGTGCAGTTAAAAATA
The DNA here is from genome assembly GCA_032466535.1 of Forpus xanthops. NCBI lineage: Eukaryota > Metazoa > Chordata > Aves > Psittaciformes > Psittacidae > Forpus > Forpus xanthops. Next base: position 29,537 of record JASSUY010010229.1, read on the forward strand.
TGCATGTATTATTCAGACTTTGGTAGCATTTTCAGTCCTCCAAGCAGCTATAAAGCAACTACAGTCCTGTGTAAATGGCATGTTTACTCAATGCCTTCCAAGATACAGTCACACAATCTGTACGTTCCTAAATGTGTGTCTATCCAAACACTGAAAGGAAAATGAGGGGAATATATATATATTTATTTTTTGGTGAGTGGAGGGAATATCTCCTCCAGTGCTGTGACACAAATCTCCATTTGTTAACTTTCTTTGTTTGAACTACATATAAATTTAAGCAACTGACTTTTGTTTAGGTAAAGAGAAAATAAGAGGAATGAATGGGCCGTTTAATGTAAAACAATGGAAAAAATTGTGGGAGCTTCAATTTTCCCTTACCTTTGGATTGGACTCAAATCTTTCTTGATCACTCAAATCCTTGCTTTTTCACATCTGGTGCCCTGCTGTATTTTATTTTGCTGCCGTGGTACTTCAGAGAAATAGAGCCCCTAATTTGCAATTTGAAATCCACAGGTGTTGTAGGAAGCTTTTGGCACAGCAGTGTGGTATAGATTTCTACAAATGGTAAGAAAACCTCAAGATGAAGATTGTGGACACTTCCTTTTCTAAGTAGAAATCTTATGGGTTTTGGAGATGACACTGTATTTTAGTATTAAAGGTAATGACTGTCACTGTTGGTGTCAAATGTCTGAGGAATGATGTTTCTATTTGGGCTGGGAAAGATTGGGGAGTAAAGAAATGTACATAACACTTCTCAGCATTACTTGTTTGCAACCAAAATAAATAAAATGAGTGCTGCTCAAGCACTTTTTGTAACAATAAAATGCTTTACCTGACTTCTAGAACAGGTACCATCATGGAATAGATTTTTTTTCTGGGGAGCTGAGAACAGGGTAATGCTGGCCACTATGAATTATGTAAGAGGTGGAAAGATAAATTAGCTCTTCATGTGTTGAGCAGCCCCTTTAGCCTAGGTAGTACTGGTGCTTAAGCTTGCTCTAATGCCATTACATATACATCTCTGTACTCAGTCTGATAGCTTCCATATTTTGTTTACCTCTCTGTGAATGTAAATAGTATCATTTTAAACCCAGTACCATCAAGTCCAATCTATTGAAGTGCTAAACAGATTGGCGCTGTGCATGCTAGAGCTAACCCTCGAGCTTCAAGGGATATTGATGGACCGTATTTTCTGCTTCCTCCATTTCCCTAATCTAATTGTCAGGCAAACTGTACTTTATATTTCAGATTCTATATACGATTAGGTGTTCTTGGAAACTACTTTGACAGGAATTATGCTATTAAACCATGGGAAAAAGGTAGAATGCTAAAGTTTTATCTTGGAGGTGGCTCTCACTAACTGTTCTGATTTCCTGCAGACAAATATTTTATGTGGTCTTTGGCTATGAATTATTTTTCTAACTAGGAAATCTCATGAAACTTTGACCATCTGTGCATAGCCCTTTTACTACATCTGTTTATAGCAAAAAGTAGACTTAAAGAAACCTGGAAAAATCACTGTGGAAAGCCCTTGCTCTGTTACTGCTGAATCTAGACATGGCTTAGAAGGTGTCGTGGTTTGAGGCCCCTCAAACAGTTCTGCTCACTCCTCCTTCTTTCTTCCCCAGTCCCGGGGAAATGGGAAGAAGAATCAAAATAATGTAACTCCCACAGGTTGAGACAAGAACAGTTTAGTAACTAAGGTATAACATAAATCACTACTGCTACCACCAATAATAATACAAGAGAAA
>JASSUY010010234.1:0-15988 GCA_032466535.1 Forpus xanthops
TTAAACAGGGGAAGTTTAGATTGGATCTGAGGAAGAAATTCTTTAGTGTAAAGGTGGTGAGGCACTGGAATGGGTTGTCCATGGAAGTTGTGAATGCACTATCGCTGGCAGTGTTAAAGGTTGGGTCAGACGTATCCTTGGGTGGCATGATTTAGTGGGAGGTGTCCCTGTGAATGGCAGGGGGGTTGGAACTAGATGATTTTAAGGTCCTTTCCAACCCTAACTATTCTATTCTATGATTCTAAACCCTTGTCATTCTTGCTCCTAAATGGAAACAGTTGAGACAATGTATGGCCGTGCTTCCTTCTCATTCTCTTGAAACTCCAGATAAATTTAGCTTAATAAAGACAGGATATTTAAAATAGTAAAGGGAAGTTCTTCGTTTCAATGATGTATAACTTTACTGATGATAGTGCACAGGAGGAGTAAGTTCACAAGTAGTATCAATCTAAACAGAGATGACCAGATAACTATATGTCCACCTAAAACACTAACTGAGGGATTGAAAGTATGGGAAGGTCCATCCAATATCAACAGGCCTAACAATGTAATGATAAGCTTTAAATACTTTTTTTGGGTTCAGAATGAGTTAACATTGCTTCAAAAGGCAAATTTTCAATTTTTGTTCCTTTCAGTGAGGTTTTACCAGTACACTCCAAAATGGCCTTTGAGTACACAGCAAATCAAAATTCTGTTTCATTCTGTATGCAAATAATCTTCTTTAGCATATTATTAATCAAAGTGCACAGATTTTTATAAAGGAAAGTTGTTTTTACAAGTTAAAATCTTAATTACCTGTCCTTTGTGTCCTTTTTTCTATTGAACACACTGTCAAGATCTAAAGAATTAGGCAGGGGAATGGACTTAAGGAAAACTAGCACTGGTTTTGGACTGGTCTCTGTTGTTTCTTCTGCTGCAGAATGCTGCACTGGCAGTAGTGATGAATAGCATTACACTTAGGTAGTGGAAGAAAATAATTTATTAGTCTCTTTCTCTGCGTTTACCACAGTGCTTCTTTGCCCTCTGGGTTTGTGCAGTTTAATTTGCCATTGATTCTTTAATGATTATAATGTCATAGAGGAGCCACCGTTTATCTTCATTGTGTAATCTTGGCAGTGCATTGGAACTGAATCTTTTCTTGCACATTCTGGTGTGGGTCTGTAGTCATTTGATAGAGAGTTAAGTGAGGTTTCAGTCCAGTTAAAGTTTGTATATGGTGAATGCATCCTACTTCTGGCAACAGCTAATTAGTTCCAGTCCTTAAATCTACAGTATGAGTTATGTATTTCAGACACTAAGAGATTAATTGCAGAGAAGAAGCAAACACAGATATTTAGTTCAGCTTTTACAATAAAAAAGTTAAATGTTATGGCATGGAGAAATGTGTATATGAATAGAAGCTGTAACTATATGTGGCAGATACTTCATGGGCTTTTACTATGTACTAAGAGAAATGGTCTTATATGTTGACAGTTGAATCCCTTAGGTTGCAATACATTTCTGTGGGTTTCTTCCACTATAATGTAGCACTTGAATTGTGAGACTGTGGCAGTAGGCTGTGATAAGAAAGATCATATTTCTCTTCTGCTGAACCCAACTTCTATCTGAAAACCATTTTCAATTCTGGTGACATCTGTTTCTGCTTTATCTTTCTTTTGAGAAGGCTACTATTTCAGAAGAAAGCACTATACTCCCAATATAGAGCAGTAGCCTCCTATTCAGGATTGTTTTCAAGGTATGTCTGCAAGAATTGTTTCTAAACCTTAGACTAAAAGGCTTTCTTTTCATATTAAAGTTATTTGGCTTCATTAAAGCAGTCTTGACTGAAATTTTATGTAAGAATAATGTTTTTAATAACACTGGAATAATTCTGTGGTTTAGAATTATATATTATAGTTCAAACATAAACCACCAGCAGAATTAGAGGGCAGAAAGGTTGTAACAAACAAGCCAGGCAGGCGTAGTCTCAGCTCTCTGTGGAGCTCTCTCCTATAAAAAGTAGTCATAGTCTACCAATTTAAGTAAATGGAAGACAGATATGGAAAAGAAAAAACTTTGGATTTATTCCTTAATACACAGTAAAAGTGCTATAAAATATGTTGCTGAGATCTCCTCCACCAGCTTTTCTGTTGTGGTGGCTTAACCTTGGCTGAAGAGCAGAATTTATTGCTGATTAAAATAGAGTTGGATGGTGAGAAAGACATAAAACACCCCTAGCCCCACACTTTCCCTGGGTACGCTCAACTTCACCCCTTCATCACCGACTACCTCTGCCCCCCCAGCCTAATTTCCCTGGATGTAGGATAGGGAGTTGAGGTCAATTCACAACAAACAGCTCCTCTCTGCCTCTCCTTCCTCCTCACACTTTTCCACTGTGGTTACTTCACATCGATTGCAGTCATTCAGGACTCCTTCTGCACGGGCTCTCCATGGGCTGCAGCTTCCTTCAGGGCATGTCCACCTGCTTCAGCATGTGGTCCTCCATGGGCTGCTGCATGGATATCTGCTCCCCTGTGGTTCTTTTCCACGGGCTGTAGGGGAAGGGGAATTTATTATGTTACTTTTTGTTTTGTGAACCAAATTCAATGGGCTGCCTCATCAGCTTTGCCTTAGAAACAACATTAAATCTTGTATTTGAAGGCAGAAACTAAAGATGAAGCTACTATAGGAATCTGAAGTCAAAGTGGTAAATAGTTTTTTGAAGCAAATCTCCATTGCTGTAAAGAGAAGGAGGTTGATATTTAAAGGCCTGAAGTTGCAAGTCCTTATTTCAGTTTTGGAGTCATATCATGAATAGCATTTAGAGCAGCATGTAACACCTTGGCTGTTAATTGCCATTGATTCTACCATTAAGAGCTGTCAAGTTATTTGCAACAGCAGTTATACAAATTATAAGGAAAATTAAAAGAATGGGAATGGAAGGAACTGGTTTTCTGTGTGCAGTCCAGATACAATGAGAATGATGAGGAAAAAGTGTTTTATATGACTGTGGTGTGTTGGTCCTGGGGTGATGCCAGGTACGTACCGAAGCTGCTCATCACACGGTGTCTTTGCCACTCCTTCCTCTTCAGGGGAGAACTCTTCACACTCTTCCCCTGGTCCAGCATGGGATCCCTCCCACATTGGACAGTCCTCCACAAACTTCTCCAATGCAGGTCTTTCCCACAGGCTGCAGTTCTTCAGGAACCGCTCCAGTATGAGTCCCTTCCATGGGGTGCATCCTTCAGGAGCAGATTGCTCCAGCATGGTTCCCCTGCAGGGTTACAAGTCCTGCAGCAAACCTGCTCCAGCCTAGGCTTCTCTTTCCATAGAGCCACAGGTCCTGCCAGGAGCCTGATCCAGCACTGGCTTCCCATAGGGTCACAGCATCCTTTGAGCATCCCTTGTTCCATATGGGGTTCATGTTGGAACCGGCTGGCATTGGCTCTGTTGGACATGGGGGAAACTTCTAGCAGCTTCTCACAGAAGCCATCTGTGTAGCCCCCCTTCTACGAAAGCTTTGCCACAAAACCCCAATACAAGGATTCAGGTAATATCAGTAGTAGGAAATGGAGTATTCTTATTTTTGATTGCTAAGATAATAGAAGTGCAGGTATAACACAAAAAACAAATGTAAAATGTAGTATGTGTAGGTGATTAAATCTATTCATATTTATTTATGCATTTTTGAACATCCAAAAGTATCAGATGACGCTGAATACTCCCAGTAAAAATACAAGTTTTCTATCTGCAGTCATTAAATATGTATTAGATTTGCAGCTGAAAATTCTCTGTCTCAGCAAATTGATGAAGCAACTGATGGCACTGTAGGTATTTTCACTGTTATAATTCCATCTTCTGGCTTTAGGCGATAGAGGAGTCATAATCCAAACTTCATCTCCAGGTATAGATTCTTAACTACAAGGAGAATGAGTACAAAGAGAGAGAAATGAGAAGCGCAGTTGTAATGTTATCAAGGTTTCACATAGTTATTGTTGAGGTAGAGCTTCATGCATCAGCCTGCTTCACATTTGCAGTTGTGTTCAGTGATCTCTAATTGTTGTTTAGGGTCAGGCAATTGTGTATCTAGTAAGTTGAAAGACACTTAAAATAGCCTCTCTTCTGTCATCAAGAACTCACCATGGACCTCAGATACCATGCAGTATATGGGACATTGCAGTCACATGTGTTTTTGTATGTATTCAGGTAAAGGCCCTTAAAAGAAAAAGGGGAGGGGGTAGCAAAAAGCCTTCACCCCCACAATAAAAAAATCCCAAACTGAAATACTAAACCCAATTATTTACAGATAATGTATTTAACTAAAGAGATTATCTAGAAAAAAAAATCTTAATGTTTTTTAAGATCATCTGAAAAAATTACCATTTTTTTTTTTTAGAAAGCTTTACGTGAAAGGCATTTTGAACAGTTTGTGTGCTGTAAACAAGGCCTGAGGAGTTCTGGCGTAGTCCTTACTAAGCACTAACGTACCTGGAGTGTAAGAAACATGTAGAATGACCAGAGGTTAGTTTTCAGCAGTGGTGACATTGTGAATACTTTTCAACCTACAACTGTGGTGGTCAAGAAATGAATCTAAAAGGCATACTTTGATTCAAAAGATATTCTTCCTTCATTAATTTTCATTTTCCTTCTAGTCAGATGAAAATTTCCTGCCTTTAAAAAACACCAAAACTCACCATAAAGTTACTTTGGTTGTTCAAGTTACTACTGGGTAAAATTACCCTTAATCCTCTTTCGGCAAAGCACTCTGTCATAAGAAGACTACTACAAAATTTTAACCCTGTTTGCATAAAAACCTGAATAGCGTTGAAGTGTTTTCAACTTGAACAAGTTTTTAAGTAGATCCTTGAACTGAGATGGATTAAACCTACACTGAATTACCTTGCTGAACTCAGCAATTTCTTTAGTAACTTGCCCAAACAACATGCAGCACATCAGCGTACATGTGCACTGTTTAAAACATCTGTTCTGGGGTTGTCCCCTCTGCAAGAATAGTTAATGTGCCTTTTGTACATTACAACTTCCTGGCTGATAGAAACTTTAACATTATGTCCCATCCCTGGCAGTGTTAAAGGCCAGCCTGGAAGGGGCTTTGCGCAACCTGGTCTGGTGGAATATGTCCCTGCCTACGTCAGGGAGATCGGAACTAGATGATAATTAAGGTCCCTTCTAACCCAAACTGTTCTATGATTAGTTTAATAGCCAAAACTGTATTGAAACCAGTATACTTCATAGAGTTACACTGAGCAAAAAATATTTGGAAGTACCTTAAATTTTTCATTAATTTGCCTGTTCTTATTTCCATTGTGTATTGCAGGTAACATTTACGTTAGCACTGCTGAGCTGGTGTAATGCAAGGAAGGACACATCATGAAATGGAAACACTATCCTTTTTTGGTCGTAGTAGCTGTATTCAGCCTTCCCAGATGTCATCAGTTACTGGGTCAGCTCATTCCAGGTAGGTACCTTTTATTTAAACCTAAATGTTCATGATTTTTAGGATAATTTTTATGCTCTTCATGTGAACGTGTGCATGTATATACCTCATGTTCTCTCTCCACTTGTGTGTGTGTGTGTGTGTGTAGTTAAGAAATTTGTGACCATATCTGCATGTTTCAAAGAATTTAATATGTACTGTTTTGTGTGCTGCAGTATGTTTTTTCTTTTTCCAATTGCAAACGAAACTATAGAAAGAGTGGCCTGGAAGTATGAGAAGGTTAAGGTGGCTATTAAAGCCTTCCTTCAATTAGCGCTGTCAGTAAGGGGATGAAATAGAGTGCAGAAACAGACTTGAATATCAAAGAGAATATAATATCTATAGAGAGACTTCCTGAAGAAGGAGGAAATTAGCAGCAACTGTGAAATAGTTGAAATGCAGTATTTTCAGCGAAGTCCTGAAGGTCAGGGATTGTCCTCCTGTTTTCATATGATAAGTTCTTACTTGTGCAGAGGAGCAGTAAACACATACAGAAATATCAAGAGACTGTCAAAAGAGAAGGGGGTGGTAAAATAGTCAACAGTGATTTTTATTGAAGCAACATAAAGGAAATAAAATCTGTTTTGTTGTGTTCTTTTTTTTTTAAGAGTCAGTCTCTATGAAACATCTTCTGAATCATCAATAGGTTTTAGGAAAAACCCCAAACAAACTTTGAGCAGTACTGCTAATAATGTACAACCTTTCAGTAAAATGTAAGAAAATGTAATAGACATTTAAAAACCAGAATGACATGGTTTTTTGGTGCTTTTTTTTCTGCATTGCATCTGAATAGTAATACAGAAATTTCTACTGGCTGGATTTCTAAGTTGAATACATTGTGCATGCAGAATTTTGTGGCTATACAATTCTTTTCCATCTGTCTGTAGGCAATTAGTTCAAATATAGACTTGCTGAATGAAAAGAGAAAGGAATTTTTTTTCCTTCAAGGGTTTGTTGACCTGTAATGGTTGGTGGTTTAATTCCTGATTTTGTTGGTTTCCAGTGAGTTATGTCGGAGATGCAAAAAGACTCTGGAATAAAAGAAGATGTAACTTAAAATTATAATTTTAAAAGTTTGACCTCAGACTTCAAATACAATTTCAAAGCAATTTGTGTGTCAGAAAGACATCTACCACTCTCTTTAAAAGGAATGCCTGCAGATCCAAATGTATTTGCATGATAGCTACCTCCATCCACTTACATTGGTTTCAATTTAGTCATAGTTTTGTAGACTCTCCTAAAAAGACTGTTAGCATTGTCTTTTTTTTCCCCCATCAAATTAGTTTCAGAATAAAATCACAGGTGGCATTTTGATTTTGTCCCTGCTTTGTAATTTTCATCACAGACCTCAGACTTGAACCAAGGGATTACTATACTTGGCCAGACAAGCTGGCAGGGTGCCCAGGAGTGTGATTATCACAAAGGATCGAATAAAGCAGGAATGGTTTTTTTTCCCTTTAATCAGTTCTTCCCATTCATTTTTGCTCTTTTCATGTCTTTTCCTTACAAAGATGTGTCTCTTTTTTATTTATATTTTTTTAAATGTGGGTGAAGTGAGAGACCTGTGCAGAATCTCAAACCTTTTCCTCCATTTAATGATGGTTGGGGAAAGTAATAATAGTTCCTTGGAATTCTGCTGTATCCATAAAAAAAAATACTGATAGAGAAATAGGTAGCAGCTTTTTCTGAGGATTGCTAAAAGCACTAAGCAGCTAAAATGCCTGTGACCTTAGTGCTATTAAATTGTGATCGCTTATTTCAATAAAAACTATGCTTTTGAAATAACAGATTTTATGAAATTCTTTTCAGGTCATATTATTAGAAACCTTTAGAAATGAAATTTTATGTTTTCAAACTCTCCAATTCTGCCTTATCTAAAAATATTTCCAGCTCATTGATGACATAGATTTATTTTTTCAATTTTATATGACAAACTATCAGGAACATGTTAAAGCTTACCTTACCCTCAGAATTGGAATTTTCAGCTTGAGTAAAGTGTGATGAATTTTAATGGTGGTCTTATAACTTTGAAACATTTATAGTAGTTTTTGCTGAATCTTTTCATATATTCTTGTTGAGTCTCACTGTTTTGCATATGGAGTCCACAGGGAAGTACTGTCTCCCACTTTATTAAAATCATGGCTGAGCCTTTCATCTCATGTCATTACAGCTTACCTCTAATTCACATATAAAATACACTCGCAGTTTCACTATGGCTGTCTCCTGAGGCATGAAGTATCTCTGCCTTTGCACATCTTTATTTAATCACGAGTTGAATGTTATCTGGGAAAGATGTGATTTTTCTTTCCAATTGTTCTCTATTTTTAAAAGCTGGAAAACTTGATAGTTGATTTTAAAATGCCCTGATCTAAGAAATAATGGCACTAACTAATGCTGTATTCTGTTTAGACTCATATGTTCTGCTTTAATTTTTCAGTTATGACACTGAAGTCTTTTACAGTTCCCAGTTACTACATTGTCAGAAAACCAGAAGAGCTAAAAAACCAACTAAGCAAAGGACTAAAAAATTAAACTGAGATTTTATATTTATATTTTACACCAACAGAAGTGAGCTTTCAGATTTTAAGATTTGTCGTCTCTTAATAGACACCACAAGCATTCCTCATGGAATTCATTGGGCGTGTGATCAGGTCCTTTGGCAAGGAGTATTGTGGAAGTGTGCTTTATCTGGACTGGAAAAGATGCCAGATAGGTGGGATTTAGTCAGTCCTTGAGCTTTATGGAGATACCTGGACAAAGAAAGATCTGTAAAACCATGGAATGACAAATGTTGAACACTCCTGATATGTTATTAATTGCTTTGGATTTTTTTCTTTTTAACCATTTTCAGTAGATCTTAGGGAGAGAAGGATAAGGAAAAAAAACCTGTTTTGAACACAGATTTTTGAGAAATCCTGATAGAAGCTTGTAGACCTCTATGGTCTACAAGTACTGTCTCTCAATATTTGAGCAAAGATGTTGCACTAGAAAACCTGATATATTTCCATTATTTTCAAGTAAAAAACTACTGCTTTTCTGTTACTTTTTTTATTTTTAAGTGTAAGTACATTGTTTCTTCTGTGCAGTTACCTGGCAGTCAAACTACTGAATTTGTTGTTTAAAAATAATACCTTGAGTTTATTTGTGTGATGGATCCATTTTGAACAAGAAATTCTGTATTCCTCTGGTTTCTCTGCAATCTGTGAAGGTAACTTGAAAAACATGGCTCCTAGCATTGAAAGATCTTCATTCACTGCTTCATAACGGAGATCAGTGTCTTGTATAATTTAATGTGCACTCATTCATTCTTCCATGCTTTTTAAGTGCCTGAATGAATTTTCAATCAAATATCCAAAATAAAGCTCTCAGTGAGCTGAAGCAGACATTGAACAGTTCATGTGAAAAATTTAGTTTTATGGCTGTGCAGACTTTTTCCGAGAGTGTTCAAAAAAGAAATGTTCAGCCAAACCCAACCCATAGTTTAACTATTGATTGTCTTTTGGCATAGGCTCAGAGGCAAAGAAAACTGCATGTTCAAATTCTGCATAAGCATCTGATTCTGAAGCTGTAAAGGAAGCATGAAGACTCATTGAGCTAAGGAAATTAAGTCGATAGTACTCCCTTGACACTTCTAAAAAGAGTAGGGGATGTGGATTTAAATTCCTTCAGTTGGGAGGTTCTTGAGGATAGTTTTCATCCTTTCTAAGCAAGTGATCCAACAGCTGAGATCTTATTTAAAAATATGGCATTTTTGTTGGTTATAATTTTGTATTGTTTTAAAATGAAACGATGCTCATTATTATTTTGTGATGAGCCAGTGTTTCAAAGCACCTGAACAGGAAATCCTAGTTTATAGTTCACAGGGGAAATAGGGCAAAAGATAGAAGACAAAACCATCAAAACTTACGTAAAGCTATGCCTTCTCAGGAGCAGAACTTTAAGTCCCAGAGAAATGTTAAGTGTAAAGACAGACATGATTTAGCAGGGTAAGATTTTTAAATATAGATCCTACAGAATTGAGCGCGCCCTTAACAAGTTTGCTGATGACATCAAACTGTGTGGTTCAGTTGATACGTTGGAGGGAAGGAATGCCATTCAGAAGAACCTTAACATGCTCGCGCTTCTTGGGAGAGTCTGGCTCTCACTTCTGAAAAGCTTTGTGTATGGTGGTTGAGGACTGTAGACAGACCAGTACCTTAGACTTCTGTTTGCTAAACCAAGATATTCTTTAGCCTTTCCCAGTATTTCACATGCTTCAGCCCCCTGACCATCTTCAAGGATCTTCTCTGAAGTCTCACCTATTTCTGTGTTTCCTTCTTGGAAGTGGTGCAAAACTAGAGGCAACTGGAGAGAGCTGATCACCTGCTGGTTATGCCCTTATTAAAGCATCCCAGTATGTTGGTGGTATCCTTCCCTGGGTCAAGGACACACTGCCAGCTCAAATTCAACTGGCATGTTCTTAACTTTTCATCATATACTTTGTACTGTAGAAAGGATCATCTTGGAGGAACTGTTCTGTTGACAAACTGCTGGCTAGAAATACCGTAATTTGGTGCATGTTCTCCTATAATTCTGTTTTCTCAGGCTTTATGAGATGTCACTCATGGCCATAAATTAGGTTTCCGTGATCCTAATTTAATGTAACTGTGACAAATGCACCTTTAAGTGATGTGTAGCAGGGTATGATGACTGCATGCATTGTTTTCAGTTGTAAGTGACACCAAGTTTGTCGATTGTGGTATTCAAGGTCAAATTCAGAGAGAGAAGACAGGCAGTTTAGACCTTGCTGGGGTCAAGGAACACGAGGAAAGACGTGCTCTTGTCATCCACATGCAATTAACTTGAAGCAGAAAGAAAATATTCTGAACTCAGATCTAAAAACAGGACAAAAAGATAAAGCAACCAAAAACCAAACCAAAAGAAAAAACATCAAACAAACCCCAAACCAAAAACTGCTCACATTTAGACTAGTCTTTACAAAGAAAGGGTCTCTATTTGACAAGCTATAGAAAGAAAATTTATAAAGAACTGACATATGTGCTCTTGTAAAGACCATGTTTTTATTCATGTGTGCCTCTTCCTTCTCTGCTATCTCTGCATTGTGTATATGTATATACAGTAACTGCTTCTAGAGCGGAAGCAGTTCCTGCTGAGATTAGATAATTTCACCACTGTAAATTTGTAAGCATGTGTGTGTCCATTTGTAAGCATACATAATGAAGTGCAATTGTTAGTTACTAACTTTTAAGATTGAAAAGTCATGTTTTCTTCATGGAGTATTCAGCCGACTTGGGAGTGTGGTATAAAAAGTTACCATTGCAACATAGTAAAAAATATTTTTCACTAATTTATTATATTCCTAATATAATAAATTAATGCTAGATCACATTATTTTATAGTACACTATGATTGATATCAAGGAAACATTCAGTTATTTCCATGGTATGATATTACCATGTGTAATTTCTATTATAACTATAAACCCAGATTACTTAACACAGAAGATAATTTCTAGTTATCAGAAAATGGAAACTATGTAGTAAATCTTGTATATGGCTTTCAGTTTATTTACTTGCATAATGGTAATGTAATTCATCTAGTCATCCATCCCTGCTGATAGAAGTAAAAATACATAGCTGGCTTTTTAGTTAATTTGGAATACTGTGACTGAATTTGTTCTATCACATATGACATCTGATTTTTACAGTTTTGTCATTTACCCATCTTTTTTCATCTGGTTGACATTAACATGATTTCAAAGTATGCAAATTGTTGCACGTTCATTGTCTTAATAGAATGGCCTTACTTTTTTGGGTTTGGGTTTTGTTTTGTTTTTAACTCCTCTCCCTGCCTGGGAGGATGGCAAAGGTTTGTGATTCCTGTTAGTAGAAATGTTGTGCCTGGAAAGAGGGTATATATTAAAAGGGGGAAAAAAGAAATTCCCAGCACGTGCCTTGCCTTCCAGATATTGTCAGTGTGTACTCTGAGGTCTTAATAAATAAAAAGATTGCCAGCTGCACTTCAATTCACAGCTTCTTTATTAGCCTTTAAAAAGAAGTAAATAAAGCATGACGCTTTATTTAATTGTCTGAATAGATGGAGACAAACCAAGAGGCACAGTCAGCTGCAAGACTTAATAAAGAAATACCTATTTTTAATCTAGCTGTAGAAGACAACTCTTCTGCTTTGATGATGTGGCCTTTGTGATGAACCTGGCTGGAAAACCACATGTGCTGCACCCTCTTCCTAATTAAGTCATCAAAATGCGCTGGAGCAAACTGAGTGACATGCGTAGAGCAGTATAAGTAATTTTAGTGCTTCTATTGCTTGGTTAATAGAAAGTGGCACTGTTCTAGATTATGACTGATAGAGGTTAGATGCTACAGCTGCTATTATTGTGCCTGCAGGTAGACGCCTTTGTAAGCTGTTTCTGTGTAAGAAGGCAAACCTTGCTTTGTTTCTCTTTCTTTTTTTTTTCTTATTTTCTGAGAATGTAATTCCAGAGGCATTTCCTTCCTTCACCCCAGCATCTGTCCGCCCTGTGCCTGTGGTTTTCCTCTACGTATATACTACTACTATATTCTACTATGTTCTACTTGTTTGGATGCACTGACACAGAATTCACTAAAACTAATCTCAAAAATAAGGTTTTAGGAAGGCTGCCCACTAAAATAAATGAAAAGATAAACAAGAAGAAAAAAAGTGACAATCATGAACATTTGCATATATATAATGAGGAGGAAATCAGTCTTTCTGATACAGGCTTGGTTGGCCACAACTAAAGGTTTTGTAACTGTATAAACCAGATTCAGAAGCTTTTATTGGTAAAATTGTTAGTAAATTTTTATTGTTTCCCAAGCAGTCTTACTCAAAGCTCTAAGCTTCTTAGACATAAAAATGCACTGATTATGAGAATGGCATAATCAGGTCTTGAGTGTCTATCATAGGCATGAAAAACTTATGTTGAAAAGCTTTCCTAGTTTACATTTTTAGGTGACATTCTCAAGTTGATAGCGAGGTTCTTGTATGGGGCTTTGAATTCAATAATGTAAGAGTGCAAATGTATTTGCTTTACTTCTATAAAGACCTTCTATGGTTAATGGAGAAATTGACATAAATGCAATGTGTGTATATACAGATAATACAAATAGAATTTTCATCAGAAGTTGTTCTACCAATAATAAAATTAACAAGAATAAATGTTTCTTTACATAATTCATTAATTATCCTGAGAGCAATCTTAGGTTACAAAAGTAGAGCATGGAATGACACAGTCTGTATTGAATCTAATATTTATTTAGATTATGTATCTGTTAGAGCTTCAAAGTAATTTAGTGTCTTTAACATCAATTATAAAACTAATTTCAGTCATATCAGTGAAAGAATGTAACAATTTGCAAGGGTGTTTTCACACTTCAGACTACTCAAGGGATTACTCTAGGCCTATCTACACTTGCTAATTTATTTTCAGTGCTATAAAATAGTGTCTAGAGATGCTTTATTAAATATTCTAATAAGAGTCAAGCATATTTGAGCAATTTCTGCCTTGACAAAGGGTTATATGCACCTGTATCTGCATATGCAGGAAAAGGTATTCTTTTGTCAGAGTCTGCCACCTCATTTTTGCACCAGCTGAAGAGGAAATTACTGGTTTTTGCCTAATCTGAATTTTAAATTAAAGTGGAACTGGTGAAAGCAAACAAGTCTTACATTCTGAGCCTTTTTCCCCCTCAATCTTAACTGTTTAATTAGATTGACAGTAACATTATCCTACATATTTCTACTATACCCATGTTTGTGTTGCCAATGCAGAGGTGTGTAAATGACTAGTTGCTGTGTCTTCGTTTATTCTTTTTTTTTATAGCATTTTATACGTGTTTAAAAAATACTTTACTTTGCCATATGGTTTAAAAAATCATCATCTATTTTTCTGATCCAGAAACTTATATATAGCCCATATTCAGATATTTTATATCTGACAAATGAAGCAGTATAAGGCTGCAGGTACCGTGACTTTCAGTGAGGTGGGGGTTTTTTTGTTTTTTGCTTATAACTTATATATTCCTCCTACATTAATTATTGCATACTAGTTGCCAAAATACCGTGTCAAATATTCTGTCTACTACTATTGAACTAGTCAACTCTCCTCCCTCTTCTGTATAAAAAGAAAGAAACAGCTCTGCTTTATTATATTCACCAACACTCATTTTGAAAACATGGCACTGAACTAGCATAGAATTGATCACTGGCATTTTTTTAAGTTGCTTAATGTCTAAGCATGTCTCTCTTTAAATGTATGTTACTCTAAAATGTCTATGATCGCTTAATACTTGAAATTTGGCTCACACATAGTGTCCTTCGCTTATTTGGCCTGTAACACCTGAACAAGCATCACTGTTTTGAAAGATACTGTGCTTTGAAAGATGAGCTGCTTCTGTTTATCAGTTTCCGCCATCTCCTTTTGCCATGGCTTGTAATCCTGTTTGCTTATGGATGGTAGCTGATAAGATGGATTTCATCTGGCTATCAAATCAGGACTAAGCATTGTGCTAATTCAAACTTAGAGTTAACAGAGAGACTAGAACCTATGGATGTTCACAGCTACATCTTCCACTGCGGAAGACTGGGAAAGAACTTATGAATGGTTAACTAAGTGTTACATGCATATGAGTTGCATGCATAAGAGTTGATTGCGTATGTTCAGTTTCCTTTTGAATCTGGTCTCTCCTAACTTATACAGGAATTCATTATTTTGCATTGGTTTATTTCCTTTATTTTACAATTTAATTTTATTTTATCAGTTGTTTATTGCATCTCAGTATTTTATCCTTCTGTTTTCTTTTACAAGTTTACAATTTGTTTCCAGTCCAAAATACCCGTGTTTAGCTTTGCTGCAGTCTTTAGGTTTACTTCAGCCACTTTTGCACAAGGAATATAAAACCTGTTTTTAACTTTCCTTACTGTGGTGGCCTGCTTCTGGTAGAGCACTCATAAAGGGTTTCTGGTTTTAAGTTAGAGCTATGGCATTTGGGTTGAACAAGGTTAGTATGGATTGGTTTCATAAGTTAATTATGTCAATCTAATGCACTAAACTAATTTCTGTTTGAATATAGTGGTATTCTGTCCTATTTCAAAATATATGGACAGTTCTGACTTGGAACTAAATTGCATGAAACTTAGTGCTGGAAAGAGGATGATTACTGCCTACTTAGTTTATTTTCCGTTCTTTTAAACCATGTCTTTTCAAAACACTGCCCTTGAAAGTGCCTGCTACATAGGAAGGTCAAAATGTTAACTTAAGTTTGGCTCTTTCTGGCGTTCACACAGCTTACACAAATTGAGCTCCCTGCTGTCACAGTTCGATTACTTCTGGGACCTAAGCAAGCTTATTTAAAGCTAGCCTGGGACCTTGACTTTTCTTTGTAGTCTGCTGTTCTTTCACTGTCCACTGCCTTTATTTCATAGTGCCACTTTTCTTGTAAGACCTCATGGTCGTTTATCCTATTGTGGATATTCTAAAATTTATAATATAGCTGGTAAATGAAATTGGTTTCCACATCCTGGGTTTGTTTCTTTTTCCAGAAACATTTCATTATTAAGGGGTTCTGTTTCCTGTGGTTTTCGAAAGGCTGCACAGGTTTTTGTTTTTAAACATTATAAAAAAAAAGGTGTGCGTGCTTTAGAGAGAAAGTCTGAGTTATCTCGTATTTCAAAGGAATTAAGTACAGTGAGAAAAAGGATGGTCTGAGGTCATTGATAGCTTATGAAGGTATTCAGTCAGTGTCAAGTCTGGCTTTGAGCTCTAGTTCAAAATATTTAACCTTTCCATTACTGCAGAAATTCCAATCAATCTATGTTACAGTCACCTTGCAAGAAATAAGTGAAACCCCTTGGTCAGCATTTGCAGAGCAGTCCATTTTGCTAATTCAGAAAGACTGACAGAATGTTGATATTAGAAATAAATCAACTAGCCTATCCTCTTTTCAAAAAAAGAGTAAAAGCATGTGTGATATATATGGCTACAGTAATAACATGTTTAAACTTCACAGAAACACATTTTTTTCCACGCTTTTTGAAACTGAAGGAAGATCTAGAGCAAACCTCCGTTCTTGTCCAGTTGTATTAATTTATTTGGCTTATTCTGACAGTTGGTGACATAAGCATTCATGTAAATAACAAAGCATGCACAATATTTTAATACTACATTACCAAAGTAACAAATGTCATTAAATGCCATTAAATGCCACAGGACACTCAGTTACCATTACAATTTATTAATGAATTGACTTCTGTCAAAACAAAGGCTGATCTGAATTGCATTCTGTTGAAGCCTTTGTCTTAGTTCCTATTTGAATCATAGAATCATAGAACAGTTAGGGTTGGAAAGGGCCTTAAGATCATCTAGTTCCAACCCCCCTGCTATGGGCAGGGATACCTTCCACTAAACCATGCCACCCAAGGCTATGTCCAACCCGGCCTTGAACACCACCAGCGATGGAGCATTCACAACTTCCC
>JASSUY010010235.1:6823-30448 GCA_032466535.1 Forpus xanthops
AGAATAGTTAGGGTTGGAAAGGACCTCAAGATCATCTAGTTCCAGCCCCCATGCCATGGGCAGGGACACCTCCCACTAAACCATGTCACCCAAGGCTCTATCCGACTTGGCCTTGAACACCATCAGAGATGGAGTATTCACAACTTCCCTGGGCATGTACTGCAGGACTCATCACCAGGGAACTCCTTAAACACAGCATCTCCTACATGGCAGAAAGTGGTACGTGCCGCAAATGCAGGTCAGGGTCTATTTTCTGTAATGCAGCAGAGCTGTATCTTACGGTTTTGTGAGCTGTTGATGTAAATTGAAAGCAGAACACGAATTACATAGATTACCTCCAGATAAAACAATCGACATAACTTTAGAAGTGCATACAGCTGGTATATTTTCCCTCTGTAGTTTCCAGAAAACTTACTTTTCTTAATGTGTTAGTGCTAACACTGATTTTTAGGTATCCCTTTATCTGTAAAGCTGCATTGCTTCAGTCTTACTAGTTTAATAGTATCATGGCAGGAAAGAACACGTTCATTAATACCATTTAGAAATTTCCAAACATATTCTAAAAACTTTCCTTATTGCATAGCATCATTAGCATGCATAATGCTTTTCCTTGAATGCCCTGCCTTCATTTTGCAGTAGAACTTTAAGGTCCTCCAGCCAGATGGATAACCTCTGTCTTACAGTGGTGAACAGTCAGCTCAGTGTCATGCACCTAAAATGTTAAAAACTTAACTCAAATGGTACCAAGTAAGTACTATATCAAGGCACAACTGTAAGTTACTCCTCCTTAAAAATAATTATATATATATATATATATGTATCTAAAATAAGTATTAGATCTTTGTCTTCTGTTTTTCAGGAGCAAAGCAGTCTGCCATCAAAGTGTCCTATGTAAACACTGCATATCATCAACATCAGGCATAACTTGAGGTAGTAGATATGGAGAAATCCCCTTGCAATGGGATTGCACTGGATAATAATGCAGAAGGTGCCATATACCTACCTACAAGCTTGACACCAGGTGAAGCCCAAGAGATCTCATTTAGTTTTGCTAACTGGTAAGAAAGAGTACCTCAAAATTCAGAACAGGGAAGAGTGAAATGCCTATGTGCTATTTTTCTCGTGTGTCGAATGGAAGTTAGCAAGGTTTATCACAGTAGTAACCCTCAAGTCAAGGACACTTGAAGAACAGAAAAGTATAAAGACTTTGTTCCAAAGATAAAAACGCAAGCAACAGTAATACTGAAAAACATTGAAATTGTGGGAGCTTTCAACTTTGTGACTGGAATTAGTTGCGCAATAAACTTTTCTCACAGTAAATTCACAATCTACCCCTAAATCTTTAGAAACATAAGAGAAGTTAACTGGCAGATAGTGAAGGAAAGGGCTTAAAGAAAAGAACTGATGGAATGCTTAGTGAAAATAAGATTACAGCAGGAGCAGGTTTCTGGAGACATCTGCATCGCATTTAAAACGAAAATGGTGAACTCAGGTCAAATGTCAATTTCAATATTTTTACATACATCCTTCACAGAACAAAGAAAAATAATTTCAAACATTGTCATAAAATCCAGAGTTTATCTCAGGTGTCCTTGAGAAAGACTATGCTATGATTGTAGGACTAGTTAGAGATTAGTTTCCTCCCTATTCTGAGAAGCTCACCTTCGCTGCTTACAGCACCAAATACATTTTGATGTCCTAATAAAAAATATGTTTTCTATTAACATCAAATAATACATGTTCTTAATAACCAGGTATGTCTTACCTCTTTTTCCCAGAAAAAAACAATCTGAAATTCACTGGCTTAAGTTTCCTGTAAGCAGCACATACTGCAACACCTGGGAGCAGTGACTGCTCATCAGGTAACCAATTATATAAATAACATATGTTTAAATATATGTTCCAAATAAGGCTATTTTGAAATTATGTCCGTTATTAGAAGGCAGGCCTCAGATTCACAGAACAAAAAGAAGGAGAGGTAAGAGAGGATGTGACTTAGGCTCATAATTCTAGGAATGAAAGTCGAGTGTTTTCAGAACTACGATAAATGACACCATTCCTGGAAAGGTATTAAATTATATACTTCCAAACTTAAATCAGTCTCTGTAAGACAGAGATGATTAAAATGTCAGGAATCAGTGACTGTTGGTGTTTTTACTATAGATGCAGTCTGTATCCATTTCCTTTGCCTGCTTCTTTTGATTAAGAGTTCTAAAACAGGTCAAACAAGGATGTAACATGTCTTTGTTTTTAGCTCTTTTATATATTCAATCAGAAATATTTTATACATAGCTTTCTTCCATCTTCTTGAAGTTGGAGCAAGTTAGCTCCTTCAACAAACTAGAGCTACCTACTCTTGTTTCTGTTCTTTCCTCAAACAAGCAATTTTCATCTGTAAGCAATATTAATGTCCTTTGATTCAGCCCATCAATTAATTGCAGTGCCAGTGAAACTAAGGTTTTGTTTGTTAAGAAGGCTTAAAATTCTTTGTTAGTTCCCTGTCATCCTAGCACTTTGGATAATAGACCTGTAGTGGTATTTTCTTAAAGCATAAGCTATTACAGTATGCCACACTGTATTTCCTATTATATTTACCAGTATATATATATATGTATGTATTTAATACATAGATGTATACACATGTGCACATGCACTCCCCTACTCCATACATAGGAGGACATAAACACACCCTATATCTATGCCAACACCAGCAGCCAATCTGTTTTAACTATCATAGTAGAAAAATATTCTTGTAGCTAAATAGACATACCAGTACTGCAGCTAAAGTAAAAAATGCCTAAATTATTTCATCATCAAAATTATGTATTTATGACATTTCTAGGTTAGATGGAATGTAGTATGCTGGGAAAACAGCTTTGGAGAAGAAAATGCTGGTTTTGGTCTCAGGGAATGCTGGAAGTTTGTAGCTCAAACACACTGTCCTTTTGACACAGCTGAGCACACATATGGACTCTCCCTGTATCAGACTAATGTGCTCCTAGCCAGTCTGAGCTGGAATGATGACTAGAATCTTCCAGTCTGTCCTGTAGCTCAGAAGATTGAAAATGCAGTTTTGGCACAAATACAAGGTAAAATGCCAAGTAACTGTGACAGCAAGTGCATTGCTGTGATAGAAAACTACCTTAGATTGTAACAGCTTCTTGCACCTGGTTCTCACATAGCATTTCTATTTATGAGCAAACAGGAATGTTGCAATTGTAGTAACATTCATTTTCAAGTTTAGGTAAAGTTTTCTAAAACTGATTTACAGCAATAATATTTTTATAGGAAAAAGTTATTTAGATCTTGATTAAATCAATTTTGAGGCTCGCTGCATTAGAGCTCTCTCCCTGAGCCATATACTGCACTACATGCTTTATAATTTTTTTTAATATAGCACTTCCTAGCAACTCTGAGTTGCAAGGTAACAAAAACATACATAAATAATATACTAGCAAAAATATCTTCCCTAAATATACCAGCATATCAAAATGCAGAGAAGCCAGAACGAAAAAAATGGTATCACATTAAGCCTACATTCGAGAAATAGACACAAACACCACTTAAGCACAGATATATTTTTATCATTGATGTAACAGTCAAACTGCCTTTATCATACCTTTGCTATCATCAACATCAGTCAGATCCAGTGATCCACCTCTGCTATGGTTATTTGTACTCCAAATCTCTAAGAAGCCTAAAAACAGCTTCCCTTCAAACCAAACACAGAAATTAAACAGTGGGGTTCTTTTACCATAGAAATGTTCCCCTGAACTCCAGTCTCTCTGCTATAGCTACTAAGATTATTAGCTACATTCCAGTCAGAATCAAGGACAGTTTTATAATCCCTCTTGTGTTTGTTGTTTTAATAAAAAGTAATTTGGTTTTAAATGTTCCCTGGTGAAGAAATGAAAAACCCAACCTGATGGATGCTACATTCACTTTCTTTTTCCCCACCTGTCTGTTTTCATTTCCTTCTATTGCTTTTCTTCCCATGTTCCTTGCAATCTACTTGTCTGCTATTCCCTGCAATTTTTTTTTGTACACTCAGACTATTCCTTTTGTAATGGTGCTCTCAGGTAAACAGGCCCCTCTTATCTTTCAGGCTTCCTGTTTTTTTTTTAAGCTCATGCTTTTCCACACATCTTTCATACTTCTGTCTCACTCTTTACACCCTGTATCTTCTGTCCTGAAGTATCTATCTTGCCTGGAGCTTATTTTGTTGCCTTTGATTTTAAGCCATTAGAGACAGTGTTTGCAGAGAGCCATGTCTGTATGTGGTTTCTAATAGCAATGGGGCATGTGTTGATGCTTTTTTTCAGGCAAAAGTCAAACCAGTTTATGGTTGTTTGATTTGTTTTTTTTTTCTAATTGTTGAACAGTGCCTTCAATTTTTGGACTAATCATCAACAAAAAGCCAGACTGATGATGAAATAATAGATATTAAAATGACAGTAATATAATTTACAGATTCCACGCCTTTGCTCCCTTCCAGCTGCAGGTGAGCTGCTCTGCTGCCTCACTGCAATGCCCCTGTGCTGGGAACAGGGGAGCAGCTTTGCTTCATATCTGATCTGACACCCACCTAGACTAGTGTCCTATCCCTGTTTCTGTCCAGAGTTGTCATATTCCTCCAAGAAAAAGATAACAACCCCACAGTGAGCAGATCTGGGACAACCTTTCCTTCTCACCTGCCACCCCTCCACTTACAACACACTAGCAATCCTGGAAAATTGCTGTACAAGAGAGGAGCTGCCCAGCACATTCCTGAAGGGTACTGAGAACAGCTATTTGTGGTTGCAGAGACTTGAGGAGCTAAGGGAAGAAAGGCTATTTTGAATATTTTTTACCTTATCAGTTAATACTTCCTGATTAAGACAAAGGTGGAAGGCACATGTACAAAACTGATCACAAAACAATAAAATCAATGATGCCAAAGAGAAAATGAAACAAAGAGGGCAGAAAGAGAATGGGCTTCCAAAAGCAGATTTTAATTTGCTTAGGGAATGAATGGATGGGTAGATCTTTTGGAAGACATTCAGAAAGAAATGGGAGCATAGGAGAGCTGACAGTTACTGAAATAAGTGTATTAAAAGCACAACAGCAGAAGACACTGATGCAAAGAAACCACTGAAAGAGAGCAGTGAGGCTTCAACAGGAGCTATTTGATTAACTAAAAAACCAAGAAGGGATCACACAAAAAAGTGGAAATAAGAACAGATGATTAGAAATGAGTTTAAAAGAATATCATGCTCAGATGGGAAACAAATCAAGAAGGCTAAAGGCAAAATGACTTAAATTAGGAAAGGACCTAAAAGCCAATAAAAGGCTCCATGCACACAGGGTAAGGGGAACAAAGGAAGGTTCAAATCCAGTATCTAAAAGATAGCAATGTGACACACAGAAGACTAAAATATTCTATGCTCTTTTTTGCCTAATGTGTCTACAAAGATCATAGCATCAGATATGCAAAGCAATTGATTTTAATAAAGGTCCAAAAAGCACAAATCAGAAAAGGGAAGGAATGGGTTAAGTGGTATTAAGACGTTAGTTTCCAATCTTGCTGACTTAAAAGTGTAGTTCAGAATGCAGTGGATAAAGACTGCCTCCCTATAGCCTTGTGTATCCTGTTTGGATTAGCCCAGAGCAAAAGCTCAGACTGACATTTATGGCTGGAATATTCATAATGCTCTTCTGTGAGTTTTCCAGTGCCTTATATCATGGTTTCATTTACACTGAATTTCTTGTTGCCATGGAGGAGACTCCTATATACCTGCTCATTTTCAAAACACCTACAGAAATGTGGTAGCTTTGAGACCACTACTCAGTCCAGTTCAGTTTGAAAGTGAGCAACAAGTTCAAAAGGCATGGTGTGGTCTGACTGGTCATTCAGTGTGATCATATAAACTGTGTCCCCATAACAGAATGTGCTAAAAATGACCCTGAAGCACTTTAAAAGATACTATAATCTCTGCATGGTAATTCAGGGTGGGAGTGTTTTCCTTTGGTTTTGGGGTTTTTTTTTTTTTTTTTTTTGAGAACTTGTGGACTGCAAAGGAGGCCCTAGGAGAACAGAAAGCATGAAAATACTGCCTACCTTAGGAATTAGAGTTCAACTGGCCTAACTTCCATAAATACTTCAGCCATCTCTGAGGGATATTATCATAGGTTATTAGGCAGTTAGTGTATAGGCATGTAGATAAGAATATGATAGAAAACAATTAAGCAGTAAGACATTAACATCTAATCTTAGGATTATTATTGTGTCAAACCACTCTAATTTTCTTCTTAGAAAGTGCAACAGGCCTACTGAACAAGGAAGCAGAAATGTGATATCTGTGCTTTAACAAAGCTTTTAGTTGGGTCCTCCCTAATTTTTCCTGCAGTACAAAAAAAGGTGTAGATGAAATCAAGGAACAGTTGACACACAACTAGTTAAATATTTCTCCCAAACAGTATTTATCAATAGTTTCTTCACAAAGCAGGATGGCACGGCAGTAACATCCTTCAGGGATTTCTCTTACGTCCTATTCTGTTCAATTTTTCATTGAACAGCTTGGATAATAAATCGGGGAGTAAGCTTGTAAGATTTGCAAAAAATCTGGGAGGGGGCTGCAAATATATAGGAAAAGAGATCAGAATTCAAAATATCTAGATAATATGGGAAACAGTGTAAATGCAACAAGCTCATATTATGTACAGAGAAACTAAGTACTACCCATGACAAAAAATAAAACAGAGTATATCAGTGTAATATGATGATGCTTTCACAAGGCAACAGAACTGCAGAGAAGGATAGAAAGGTTCGAGTGGATTTCAAACTAAATATGAGTCAACAGCATGATGATGTCGCAGAAAGGCATTTCACATTCCAGGATGTATTAGGAAGTGTGCAGTATGTGAGATGCAGGACCTAATTATTTTGCAATCTTCAGTGCTGCTGAGGCCTCAGCTGGAGCATTCTGGGCAATTCTGGGCAATGCACTAAAAGAACAATTTCAACAATTTCTATGGAGTTGAAATGAAATCAGCAAGAACGGTAAGTTATTTTGAAAATATGACTTACAAGGAAAGGTTAGAGGAATGAAGCTTGGCTTCCTCAGAAAAAGAATGGGGAAAAAAGGTGCATTTTTAAATGAAGCATACAGAAAGCCACAATCAACAGTTGCCACCTGAATTATAACAAGTAATTGCTTAATTTGCAGCAAAGAAGATGATGCAAAAATGAAACAACAACAAAAAAATCTCTCAACTTAAAGTCCAGTTTAGATGGAATAGGTTTATGGAGGTTGTGGAATCCCCTTCATTTGTGGTTTTTAACAGCGGGCTACACAAACATCTATCAGAGATGAGCCAGTTAAGCATTTCCTGCCTCAGAACAGGGATGGACTGGGATGACCTTTCAAGGTCTTTTTCTGCCACTCTCCTTTTTTCCTTCCTAATGATTTCACTACTAGAGAACCTGTTCCCTCTAACTTGGCTGCTATAGGTTAGACGGTACAGCTGTTGTAAGCAGCAAAAGAAGCAAAAGACTTAGAATACAAAACAAACTGCCATGTAAAATAAGAAATAATTCAGAAAATTAAAAAGTAAAGAATACAAACTTTTGCAATTCTTAAACATAAATGTGTCAAAAAAATCCCACCAAACAAACCAAACCAGATAAACAGAGCCCAGATTTTTATAATGGCATATTCTATTAACATTTTTTTGCCAGTTTGCACATATATATCTTTGCAAGAGGTTTGTTCAATACTCACTATATTCTGTTAATAATGATGGTAGAGTTGGCTGTTGAGCGATACAATCAATGACATGGCAAAAATCATAGTGCTGTGTTAGATTTAACTAAAATAATATTATTCTTGATTAATTTTTTCTTAAAATACAGTTCTGTTGTCCAGAACACCTATTTTATAGCTATTAAGATGTTAAATTGAGATTTTTGAACTCTTTTAAAATAACCAAGGTAGTAAAAGGTATTTTGATTTTAATTCTTATTTTTAGTCTGGCTTTATTTAAAGAGCAAAAATATCTATAATTTCAACAAGAAACAAAAGGGGTAACATGAAATATAGAAAAACAACTCACAGAAAAACTGTGAATGAAGCTCTGTCAGTACCTCAGGGTTATGACGGCATCATAAACCACATGACAGCTTTTCTCCTGTGCTTAAGATGCTGTCATCAAAAACCTTCTATGTTTATCCAGGGTAGCCTTAGGTATCACTGTTACCAGTACTTCGATAATATCAAGCTAAGCACATGAACAGAGGCACGAAGTGTCAAGCTATAGTTACAGTTTATCTGATGACACTTTCATCCTGAGAGCTAATGTAGTCCCTTTTAAAGCAACATAACCACCATTTTGGGTTGAAGTCTTCAGGATTACTATTGAAATTTTAGGTGATTTTTAAGAGTGAATTTTAAAAAATGCATATTTCTTTTTTCCATTTTTCATAACTACCAAGAAGGCCTCTTCCAATCATCAAAACATGAAAAAACTTCTGTTACAGAACAACATTTTAAAATATTTATTTAAAATTATTTTCCTAGAACTCTAAAATGGTTCTGGTTTAAGGCCAAGCTTGTAGTTTACAAACCATACATAGCCTAAGATGGTTTTCCTGTGTTCCAACCAATCAATCAAGAAAATAATCCAATTCTCACTACTGGCCTGCAGTGAAATAAAAGGGAACAAGCTGATAAATCACAGACATCTGGTTCAAACTATGGGCTACGTGGCCAAACATGTTCTGCATTTATCAAGATCCCCATCAAAAACTCTGATCAACCTTTCCAAAACAGTGTGAATTATCAAAACTACACTAAATGGTAAGTTATCCAAGATTGATACAATCCTTGTATTTGGCTCTCCCACTTGTGTAGATGGGTGTGTTAATTCTGTGTGTGCTTCCCAGACATGGCTAGGTGAAAAGGACAGAGAAGGAATTTACTGAAATAGCAAGACAAGCAAAATAACTGTTGCTTCAGTTGGTATACGACATTCTTAAGGCAACTGAGGAGATTAGCTTTAATTTCTGTTCTTGACACACAATTGCATGCTGGATTTTTGCAATGCAGAAGTATGAGCAGGAGGATATTTCAGGAACACTGACACATACCAGTGACTCTCTTTTCATTTTCTGGATTGGGTTTTTGATTGTTCTGCATGCCAAAATGTAGGCCTTTCACCCCTTTCCCAACCTGGTTTAAAGCACACAGAAGAGATATGAACTATACAATGTAAGAATTAGTAAAACTGTTTGGGAAATATTGAGAAGAAAGTACAATGGTTGTGCCTGTAAAAGTAAATTCTTTACATGCAAAAAAACAAATGTACACACCAAGCTATGCAATTTCTACCTACAAAGTGAAAGTTTGTGCATATAAGTACCTGCTTTTCTGGGTGCAGTGTATGTAGAATTGCTTCTTTTTAAACCAGCTCAACTTAAAATTGGATTTTAGCCCTTCCCATCTTTCCACCCCTCTGGTATAATACTGCATATAGAATGAATATCATCATAAGGGGATCTGTTTGTATCTCATCTTGTTTTCACCAAATTGTATTCTCAGGCTGTTTCCAGCAGCCATTCATCTAATTCATCAGCAAGAACCATAGAATATATTCAACCAGATTATACTGCTTTCATTTGTCCCCTTTGGAGAAGCAGAGGAACAGTAGAGAAATAGGAGAGGTAAGATTGTAATACATGAGCATATAGGAAACCACAAAATTCCCACAGTCCTGCAACTCAGAACTTTGCTATAGGCAAATCCCCACAAACTACCCTTTGATGTGTTAATTGAAATCTGTCTTTCCCCGTGGTCCCATTTTCTTCTCAACACAAGGGACACTTGAGAAAGAAAATTTAAATGCCTGTCATACAGTTTTTCCTCGCCTACTTCAAGAACAAAGGGTTAAGACAGGCATTGAAAAAGCATCCAAGAGATTAGATAAATAAAAATGCTTATGTATGTGTATATGTGCACATAAGACAATTCTTAGACATCTTCCTGTCTTTCCTTGCTGCAACACAGACAAAAGATGGTGTCAAGCCATTAGGCCTCCTCTCTTTCTCTTCCACTGCAGATTTCAGTGGGCACAATGCTTATTAGTACCAACAAACAAGGATTTTGTAGTTCAAACGAATCACATTTTATGGGGTGTAATCAAGGCTAAATCAAAAAAAGAAAAAGTTCACAAGTTAAGGACTCAAGCTGCAAGCCAACTGAGAACGTAACGGCAGATACTAAACCATGCCATAGTATGCAAAGATTACATTGACTCTTACTGGCATCTAATCAAAGAAGCTTGAAGATCAAACTAGACACATTCATCTCTTGCTTGTAATTTGCTCTGTGGCAGTCCGGCAGTGTTTCATAGAAGTATTAACAATCACAAAAGCTACAAATGGAAAAGAGTTCGGCATGTCCTTTGTAATGCAGGCTTTTTTACTTTGTGGTTTTCACTCCTTGGTTCAGTATCAAGCACACTGGTGTTTTTTAGTGGTAGATTTGCCATCCAGTACCTCTCAGTACACTGGGGTATTCTGCATGGCAATGCTTTGCTGATTTTTCTAGAAGGCAAAAAAGGTTTTTTTGGCTGTACCCTCTCTTTAACTTCCCAGCTCTCCAATAAGTATTCATCATTCTTGCCAGTTTTAGTAGGAAGCAGTTACTGTCCATGAATAACAAATATTTATATTTGTGGAGTTGTTTTCTCTGTTATGTTGACCCATAGCTGTTCTTTTCTCAAACAATCCATATTTGTTGCATATTTGTAAAAGTATCAGTATGCAGATCCTGAGGAATATTCTGAGGATGTCTTTTGCTGTCTGGACAAACGTGCAATTTTAGTCCTCCATTATGACCTCATTTTGTGATATCCTCTATTTCCCATCTATATTATATTTCAATCCCCCTTTTTTAGATTGTCTCCAATTTGTTGGCCCCGTTTTGGTAATGAAGTGTCTATAACTGAATGCTTTCAGTCTGGTCTGATAGATGTATGCCAGGATGAATCCAGTATCATAGTTCATATATTAGAGAAAAAGATCAAAACTGCATTGATTAAGGAACAGCTTGAATCCATAAGGCATTTCAGGGCATACTGCTAAAGATATTGTGTGTAAGAATAGGGAAATAGAATCTATTGCATGTAATATAAAAGGCTAAATACTGGAAATACTCAGCACACAGCCTGAAAGATAGTAGCATGAAACGAGGCAATGAAGTGGTCTTACTGTGCCAAGCTGAATATCTCAGGACGGTGACATCTGATACCACAATGCAGAAATTTGCCCAGTCTTGGGTAAAACTTCCAGAACCTTCAGACTCTAAAAGGACTCTGTCACCTCACACTACTGGTTCACTTCCTTCTGGTTTGATATACTTTTTTTCCACCTCATTTTTGGAAATTATTCAATAAAATCCTTTTATTCTTAAGTTCTCTCTACTATGTGCGCACACTCCTTCAAAGTTTTCCTGTCTGCAGTCAAGAAAGTTCAAGTTTCTCAGGGAGGATCATGGCAGAGAAATTCTGGGGGCAGCTTTAGTCTTGTTTTACCATTTTTAGTAACAAAAGAATTCTTTAACAGAGACAACAGCCACTGCTGAGCATTAAGCTACAAGGCACCACTTGATCTGAGAGTCATCTGATTCTAAGTGGGCAATCAAATATAGGCAGGGAAAAACTGACTAATGTGTCAGAGCCTCCTTAATTTGGAAGAAGACACTACACAGTGTTTTGTGTAAAAAATGGCTACCATTGCTGCATATATGTATAAGCTGAGCATAAAATGATCTCCATGGCTGTGGCAGGAGGCACCTAGACACTATTCTGAGAAAGAACAAGTGCTTCCATGTCATTAATGGAGCTGAGAGAAGCAATCAGAAGCAGAGATCCAATTTCATAGGGAGAGGCTGAATTAAATTTCAGACAACTCTTAACAGGTATCTGGGGAGCTGCAGGAAAATATTACACAATATAGTTTTATATACAGGATTCACTCTCATGCAAACACATCAAAGAGTTTTTTATTTTCTTAGGCGACATCTAAACAGCCCTATCAAAAAGAGTATGTTACCCTTACCTGGAAGATACGGAGTCTTCAGTCCGTGATCTGTGGGCAACATACTGGCCAAAGACCCTGTGTAATGCTGCTGATGTCCACAGGCAAGACCTGCGGAAGGAACCTAGTACAGAACTAGACAGAACCAAAAAGAGACCTGAAAAATTAAACAGTACCTTGAAGGGCTTTAAAACTTACTTAGTTATAAATGTTGTACTCTATTAATAAAAATCAAAGAAGCTTTGCCACATCTGACATTCATTGACAAGTTAAAAAAAAATTAAAATACAACCCCTAAAGTTGCACAAGGAATCCCAATTCATCCTTAATCTACCTCATTCAGGTATGAAGAAAATAATCGTAACACAAATCCAGAAAGCTGGTGACTAACATTGATACAGTGCTCAACAGGATACTCGCAGCAGCTATTATTGGCTATGGATGTCATTCAGTGTTATCATCTTTCTATGATATCACATTGATGATGTGCTGGCAGAAGCTATATTTTATACATTAGCTTTCTTAGGAAAGCACAAGTGCACCTTAGGGGTAAAATTGTGATCCTACTGAAGTCAGTAGCAAAGCTCTCATTGTTATAAATAGGGCTAGAATTTCACAGTAGGAGTTATTGTATGGAGAGACGTACTAATCCTTTATTCCTCATCTGTCTGCCTAGGGAAAACTTATTCTCACTTTTGCAAAATCTTATATAAGACTCAGTGCCAACACATAAAAAAAAGCATATCTATCAGATCTGACCACTAAAAGACAATGCATCTAATTTTCTGCCTTCCAAAGATAGATTCACCATTCACATTCAAATGTCACAGAAACAACAGTGAAAGCAAAGGCCTGTCTCAGATGATGGGATTCAGTCAAGGTTTAAAGATCCTAGGGAAGCAAAGGGAACATAGTTTGCTCTCAGATTACTTGTTATTCGAGTACTTAATAAAGCTTGCACACCTCAGAAACAGTCAAAATACTTGCTTCATTGCCAACAAAACTTAACCTTAAAGCACTAAAATCTGTCATAAGACTCATACAAGCAACTCTGTGTACAAGTTGCTTTTTGTTCACAGAAAGTCCTACCCAATTTTCCTATCAGACAATTCCACTTTAGGTAGTAAGAGAAGTGTGTAATAACACAGAGGGCTCTTTTAGCTGCTTGCATGCTAAAAACTAATATAATTGTGCCTAGCTCTTTATTTTAAATGGAGACTACCTGCTTCCTATAATAATGGTCCTTCATTAGAAGACCTATTCCATCATGATTTGTGTGATACCTACCCAAGTTCCCAATGGGAGTTGTACTTTGGATAATAAATGTGACTTCTTTGTTCCATACAGATTTTGTGCCAGTTCTGTCTCCTTTTCACTTACTCCAGTCATTATTTTCATCTTCTTTTTGATCATAGTACCACATCACACTCAAAATTTCAATGTCAAATTATTCAAAAGTTAAAAAAAATATAAAAATACAAAGAAGGAAAGAAATATCACAGAAAACTTGTTCCAAATCGAGTTTTCAGATGCTCATGGACAAAGAATAATCCACGGTCAAGTACACATATTTATTTATAACATTATTTAGAAGCAAACAAAACCGAGGCATTTCTGCACATTAGTTTCTATTTTTTCATTCTATTTTTTTATGTATTTCTCTACATAGTTTCCTGACTACATCTCAGGCATATGTAAAGCAATACAACTGCCATGTATGCAGTTCTGAGATTTTGTCTGTATGGAGCTGGGAAGTCAGCTTGCTGAGTTTTGGAATTTTTATGTTGTTTTACATACATGTGCACAGAAGTATGGGTACTTATGTTTGAGCAGACATTAAAGATACGCTCCTTTTCTGTATCTTCTGAGGCAGAGCTGAACCATTTCCAAAAGAACTCTGTTCTCACACAGTCAAGCTTTGCCATTGCTGCAGAAAGATCTGTTGTTCTAGCTGACCTATGTTTTCTTTCTGAGCTTTAGTAGATTCCTTAAATACTCAAAATCTCATTCTTGGAGTGTCTAGAGAATATAGAGCAGGATACTGATGCTGATTAATTATTCTTTGAACAGGCAGATCAAGGAGTAGAAGACAAATGGGGAGTATCCTCCATCTCTGAGAATACACAGCATTGTTCTATGCTACCTGTGAGTCTCAAGTTCCAAAGCTACTGCTAGGCGTATTATCACATCACCCTCCCTCCAGCCCAACCATGAAATAACAATGAGTTGATAAATGAGTGAGACTAAATGATTATTCATCAGGATGGGACAACTTCTTACACAACTTCTATAGTTAAGCAGCTGTACTGAAGTCCAGGATTGCAGACATATCCTTTTTGCTGATGTGGCAGGTATAAAATATCCAGATTGTTTGAGAATCCTGTGTATATATATGACTTTAGCAGCCCTTTAAAATGGTGGTTATCTTATCTACGTCTCTTGTTATTTGGTCCTGATGCTTGGCAATGGCAAACTGTTTACTGGATAGCTTCCTGGCATGCGATCAACAATATGAAAGCAAAGACTACATAGGACTTATTTTTTTCGGAAAAAAAGAAGTGATTATTTCTCTTTTGTAGAAGCTTTCACTTTTCAGTGCTGTGATTTCAAATTCTAGCCCTTCCAGATAAATGGTAAATGGTAAGAGTAGGTCTTTTGGCATGGAATGCTGCAGGGCAGTGGAAGAAAAAAATTCATCTGAGGACCAGGGCACCAATAACTGAGAGTAGCACACATTCAGAATAACTCAGGACATCCCAGACTCTGGCTCAAAAGAGCAATTGCAATGTTATTGCAAAGTTCCCATAAAGAGAGTGTGAGTTCAGAGTCTACAAAGCCATTAGCTTTTTCCTGCTTTTCAGGATCACAACCAAACTATCAGCCTGCCTTAATACAAGGAAGGAGCTATTGCTATGAATAAACTCAGAAATGCTACTTAGGATCCAATGTCTAATGCTGGCTATATTAAGTAGAATATTAAATCCCTAATACCTGTTAGTGATTATGGGCATTTTTCCACAAAGCACTTCCCAAATGTAATTCACAAACTACAGTCATGTATGATTTCAATATGATTTTGCTTTTGCATAAAAATCACAAACAAATCCCAAAACATTACAGGTCTTGTTAAATACCACCTTATGCATAAGACTAACCTGAGAGATCCACACAAAATGGTGAAACAGAATGGGACTAGAATAGGTGTTTCATATAGAGGTCCCACATACACAGTGAGATTTCTTTTATGCTTCCGACACAGCTTTTTGTCTGATCCCCAGGGTAAAAGTTCTCATGACCACTATCTGCAGGAGGAATTTATTGTCAACTTACACTGTACCCTAGAGGAAAAAATGAGCTCAGTCCATATTCATACGAACCCCACAGTTCCCTAAGACACTCCTTTTCAAAATACTATTATTCAGTAAAATGAGCTTTGTTTCAGGTTTCTTTATGGCAGGTCAGTAGTATCCAAGTGAAGGCAGGCTTGCTAACCATTCAAACCACTTCCCTTCTTTTCAATTTCTCCCAGGAATGAAAACTATATTCAGCTTTTACTCCTTCGACACCACACTCTGCCCTCATAGAAGATTACTGAAACATGAATTTGAGAAGGCTGTTTCAAGCAAATGCGCGTTCCCATGTATAGGAATGATGTTAATTCCTGTCACTGAACATCCAAGCGAGACTGTTGTTAAAGCTGCTTCTAAAGGACCAAGGGAATTTGTGCCACTCAGTTCAATGACTTTCATCACCTCTATCAGACTAAACATAAATGTAATATAGCCAAGCCAGATTCCAAAGGTTAGTCTTTCATTTAGGCAAAATACTGGAGATGCAAAAGCTATGCAGCATTTACAGGAGTCTAACACGGATTCAATAAACTGCTTGAACATGAAAGGAACATCCTTTCTAAATGTAAATTATTAAGGTGTGATTTGAGTTCCTTAAAGATTACTCTTCAGTTCCCACTCCCTGTCTAATAAATGAGAACACAGAACAGCTTAGTGTCCTTTTTCAAAAGTCTTTGTACTAAGTCATCATGCTGCTTCTATTACAGGCCTCTTCTATAAGGAGCAGATACAGATTCTGGACTGCTTCTGTCCTGTGCTGAACACCAACATCAGTCTTTTACTAAAGCACTTCTAAGAAAAACTGAAAAGCTTATTTTAAAAAGTGAGTCTGACAATGCAGCAATGCACAGATACACTCAAGCTGCAGGTTTTTCTCTTTCCTTTTCATTTTGCAATAGATAATACATTTTCCTATCTGGAAAAGTAAGATCACAAATATCAAGATGGTAAAAAGAAAATGTAGCCCAAGAACACTTGATATTAAACTGATCAGATTGGCAACAGATCTACCTGAACAGGTATGTACAATAGCTACAGATCTGACTGAAATTCCTTTACAATGACATCTTGTCTTAAGTCAGTGGCAAAATTTGGCTTCTATGGGACAGAGCAATATTTGGGTCTTAGGAATCATGAGATTCCTATCATGCAGTGTTATGTTATATTGTCATATTAGAGATGCTTTGAGGGACCATATTTGTGCATAAATTAAACACTGCATAATAGTAGCTGCTGACTAGGAAGCTGCTATGGGCCCTTTGTGGTGCTGGCACATTCATCAGAGAAATCCACAAGTATAGTTTATATGCAAAATTTGCATTTTCTATGGAAATTTAATTTCATCACAACTCATACAGCAGCATCTCAGAATTAACAGGGATGACTGAAACTTCAAGGCCTTCAGACAAAGAAAGAGAAATGGCATCAGAATAATAGAATAGTTAGGGTTAGAAAGGACCTTAAGATCACAAAGTTCTAACCCCCTTGCCATGGGCAGGGACACCTCCCACTAAACCATGCCACCCAAGGCTCTGTCCAACTCGACCTTGAACACCACCAGAGATGGAGCATTAAATTCCACAAGAAGATAAAACCCAAATGATAGTACTGGGAATTACTGCTACTTAACTGTGTGTATCTCTCTGTTAAAGATACAGGGGAATCACTTGCACTGGAGAAAAGAAGCACTAGCAATTTTGTGAATACAGGAAATATTTTGTACTTTCCATGTTTCTTTTCATATAAGGTTCAAATGAGACATAGCAGCTGGTCACACAATGTTAACAGTTTAAGCTGGAATTATTGCTATATGTCAGATAATCACCAAGTCAGATTTCCTATCTGTCTCACCTCAGCTGCATTCTGTATTTTTTTAATTGTACCAAGGTCTCACCCATTATATATTAATGGTAGCACACATAACAAGTGTCTTGAATGTTACAGGTATAAAATAGATAAATAACAGTAAGAAGTTCAATTAAAAAGAAAATAAACAACAGAACAGATCCATTCTGGTTTTCATCCTGTGCAAAGACAGCACCCAAAATAGAGCTATAGTAAGGACTAGTAATCAAGTCTTAAATCAAAAGCTTCAACATACTGTACATAATTAAAAACAGGATTCAGCCCCCCCCAAGAAGATGCTATAAAGACCCAATTAAAAAGGCTGGATAGTTCATATTTACTAATTTGTCCCCTAGGGAAATAAAATGGGACTTTCTCGCTTTTTTTGGTAGGCAACAGACATGTACTTGGAGGTCACATATTAGGTGCTTATCTTCTGGAGCCCAGAGATCTTGACTCCATCTACATGATGCTGAGAACCTCCATGAATTCAGCAGGTGTTACAGAGCAACAAACAAGAAGCCTACAGCTAGGGGCAGACTAATGAGTACCTTTTAAGAGAAGTATTAGTGTACTCCTCCACTCTAGTTTATCAGAAAGAGATTCTTATCATCATCCTGCTGAAATATTGTCAAGAAATCCCCTTTTGTTGTAAACCCATCTGTCATAGTCTTACACCAGTTGGAAGGAAACTGATAAAGTTGGTTTTGAGCTAGAAGCAAATAAAAACCATTCATTTCAAATTTTAACAGAAGTTGCTAGCCTGTTGTGTTTTTGTAACTCACACATGGCTGACTAGCTTTTAAAACCTCAAACTTTGCATGTTTTAAGTTCTCATAGAAAATGAGGACACAGTCTCATTTTGAAGCTCATATCTTTTAGTAAGGTAATGACTTTTTTTTTTTTTTAACTAACCAATCAGCTGCACGTGAGCTACCATTGTACAAAAGCACTGCAGGTTGGATGCAACGGCTAGCACTTTGTTGCTTAATACAGCTACAGGTTTTTTGCACCCTGTTAAGAAGTTCTGTGCTCAGCCATTTCACCTACAAAACATAGCTCTTGAAACACACTCTGGGTGCTCAGGATGAGAGTTTGGTACAAAGTTGACAGAAGAAAAAAACTATTTTCCCTCAAAACAGTCTTTCCTCTGTGCTAGATATCCTTCTCTTAATTCAAAAATTACCAAGAGTTTTGCCCACCTGGAATGTAATCAGAGTTAACAAAGCTTCACTTAAAGTATAACCAGGAACTTGTGCTGCCTTGTGCTGTACCTGGCCTGCCAGAACAATAGCCATCAGACCTCACAAGCGCATTCAAGGACTCGCTTTCTTGCAATACTGTGGTAGTTGGGTGGGGAGAAGGCCCCTGTCCTGCAAATGCAGATCTATACAGAGAGAACCAAGAGTGAGACATGGCACCTCAGTGGCACCCTGTGCACTCAATAGCCAAGGCCTGCCCTCGCAGAGAGGTGAGACGCTGCTGTGACTAACATACGTGTTGGGCCAAACTGATATAATTGTTGACCAGACAGGATTTCTCCTCCACTGCCCCACATTTTCAGGTGGTGAAGCACTCAGAAAGCATTTCTTCAGCTCTGATCTACACAGACGGCACAGCATGCTCTCAAAATAAAACACTGAATCACCAGTGCAAACCCTCGCCTTTTTAGGAAGGACCTCCTACTATATAGTACTGGATTATATAAATTTATCTACAGTGAAAGTGCAAGCACCTTTTTGCAATTCTGATTCTGTGCCATGGCATTTTGAATGTCAAAGGACCTATTTTAGCAAAGTTCCCAAACAATCAAAGTGTGCTGAAGTACATCAGAAATTAAAAGAACCCACCAACCCATGTACTGAAAGTGGGTAAAACATACCAACTGTAAAGGTAAAGTTAGTACAAAAGTTCCCCGATAATATCTATTCAGATAACTGACAATTTCCAGGCATACTCCCAAAACATGACACTCCTTACCTCCTGAACAAAATAGCTAAAACCCAACAGAAGACTTAAAATTAACCTCTTCTGAGCTTCCTTCCTTAACTTAGGTTACTCCTCTGTTCCCTCCCCCAAGGTCTACTTGTTCCACCTCCTCCGCATAGGGCGAGAGGACATGAGCTATCCTGAGAGAGTTTTGATGCTCAGGAGAGACTGAAACTCACTACTCCATTTCTTTTAATGATTTTTAATTTTTTTTTTGGTCATAGGAGTTAGTTTTTCAGGACTGTGTGTAACACAGGCACAGCTTTGGTTCTGATAACAGCACTGCAAAGAATGAAATCATTCAGGTCACCAAAGCTGCATCTGAGTGTCCACTGTTCCCAGATTAGGGCTTTAAATGTTCACCTCTATATTTAGAAACCTAAAACCAAATGGCCAACTTTCCTGATGACTCAGCATCCATACTGACTGCAGAAGAATGTGGATCCCCAGCAGGCCCCTTATATGAAAGTGCTTAGAAAGTCCAAACTTGAAAGTTATGGCTTATACAGTTTTTGAGACTAAAAACTAAAAGTCCATTAATAACTTTTATTTTACTTCTCGTCTCATACTATCACTGGTTTTAGGAAGAATTTCTAAGCATATAGACTTTCTCTTTTACCTTATATCAAATGCCTCTATAAAGAATTTCTTTTTTCTTATGCTTGGACTTTTCTTTAATTGGATGCCAGCCAATTTCCAATTCTCTACCTCCCAGCCTGCTGATGTTCTCAATGCTCTCCTTTTTATACAACACATGTACATACATATGTA
This sequence comes from Forpus xanthops, assembly GCA_032466535.1. NCBI lineage: Eukaryota > Metazoa > Chordata > Aves > Psittaciformes > Psittacidae > Forpus > Forpus xanthops. Next base: position 26,852 of record JASSUY010010235.1, read on the forward strand.
TGTATATAATCTAAGCTCTTTAGGCTTCTCTTTGGCAATAACTGTTTTGTTGTGTTTACAAAAAAAACAAACCAAAACACAAATGAAAATCAGGAAGCACTGAAGTACTTGGCAGCACTATTAGAGAAATAAAAAAGGTCTCTCCAGGTTCCTCTGGGGAAAGTTTGCATATTCCTTGCTGATCTCACCCTAGCAAGCTGGAGATGAAAACAAAGAGGCCTGAAGCTGTCACCGCATGTAGTTACACATGGAGATTTATGTTAAACTTTGTATTTATTCACTTTATGATTACAAATAGTAATACTTAGATAATGTAAGAAATATGTAAGTAATACTTACATTCCACTTGGGAATATCCAAAAGCTTTACTAATGTAAATCAGAAAGTAGAGTAACGAAACAAATATGTGAAAATTATATGAAGTATCACAAACATGCACATAAAACACTGGTAGCATAGCAGATAAACCCATCCTGGTTTTGAGCTCACAAGACAGCAGGAAAATCTACTTGAAACAACACTCAATTACTATTTGCCTGCATTATTATCAACAATTTGTAGCTTTCAAAGAGTGCTATTAAGTTTGGTTTCTTTTTTAATCCGATGGACTGATTTAGGAAAAGGAGAATAAACAATTGTGAAAAACAGGAAGCCCAAAGCATAATGTAAGTCTGAATTACACTGCTTTACTGGTATTTCCTTAGAAACACGTACCAATATGCAATGTCTTCTGGTAATGGAATAACACAATTTGTATACCACCTAAAAAGACAGGGAAACATAAATGTGAATTTTCACTTCCTGACAATGTGTTAAAAAAGCTAATTTTTGCCTTACTGTTTTTTTCAAAGTCCAAATTTTGTTATTTTGGACCTCAAAGAACTGTTAAGTTTAAGAACAGGCATACTTTCTCACAGGTACTTTCTTAAAAGAAGCAGAAGAGAGAAACATAGCAAAAAATATGGGTATTACGCATATTATTGTAAATCACTTATCTTAATTGATAATACTACCTGTTAGAGAATGTTGTAGGATAAAAAATGTAGAATATCTTACACTAAAATACAAACAGATATGTGAGCATCTTAAACCCAAACAATATTTCAGCCCTTAAAGAAAGTAAGGAGCATTGAACAGGGCTACTGTCTCTGTGCAACTGATTTTGACTTCAGTATTCAAATGATTAACGTAAATGCTCTCATACATTCTATTCATACTTCTAGGTTTGCATTTTTACTTGTACAGGGAATATTAGGGACCGGTTAATCTGGATTCTAATTGCAAGCAATTAGATGTCTTGAAGTGAATCCATGTCTTCTGGACTTGTATTGACATAAATGACACTGAGAATCTGAGACAAAGATTCAAAATTTTTTTCTTTCAGATTTAACCCTGAGGCCTTTTATCAGCATTAATTGTTCAAAAGTAAAATAAATATTTACTGTTTCTATTACTCTGCCTCAAGTCAATTCATGCAAGAAGAAAAGAGTGTGGTTTAGTAGTTTGTTAACTATTTTAATACTTACATGCTTTGCAGACTGAGTGCCACGCAGTTTCCTTTTTCATCTGCTTTCATTTGTTATTAAAATAAGTACATGCAAAAAAAAGAAGAAACTAAAATCAAGTTTGTTGATGACATTGATTCCTAGTAAATTTCTGTAAAAAGAAAGACAGACTTCTCACTCCTATGATTTTGTTCTCTCTGTGTATAAGATAGTTCAGACCATTTCCAATTTTAAAAACAAACTTGATTTCAGAGTTTGGTAACTATCACTGGGTATTTATTCAACTCACTAAAATTCACACCTGAATAACAAGATGAAATATTTATCTAAAATAAGATTATGAGTGTTTGCTGCAATTTTTATCTCAAAGCAAGTCATGCTCAGTGACAATCACAGCTTTGTCACGTCATTTTTTATTAACAAAAACATCTTTGGTTGTTAGATCACAAAAATTTGAAAAAGATTAAATAATTGATTTTGAACAGCACTGTGTATCATTGTTAGGTTTAGCTCAGCCCCTGTGTAAACAGACTTAGTGTTGTCATTGAGAACTACACCCATTTTTGCCACGGATTAACCTGCCAGGGTCTCTCTGTGAAATCACAGCTCCATTCTTAAGATGCAGCTTCTCGCTGTTATTTTTGATTCGTTTTAAGTAAAAGCATATTTGACTACAGGCTGCACTGGTAGTTTGCAGGGATGGAGATTAAACCTGAGCACAGAAGATTCAACTCTGTTCCACTTCAGGGTAAAAACTGTTTCTCAGAGGGATTGTCACCCACATGTAAGTGATGGAATGCAAACCTCCTCCTTGAAATGCCTCACACTGCCTTTTCACTTCTCCACCCACCACTCTTTCTCATTCTCTCACTGTTGAGTGTAATCAATGTCATTGGAAACTAAGCTGCCCGATTCCTCAGAATGACATCTGACTACTGTGCTCTTAATAGGGTAGGTAGCAAACAGAAGCCTTAAAATGGCAAAGCTTTTCCTAGCATGGAATAAAAGACTAGTGGTAGGTTTAGAGTCTCTAAGCCCATCTACTAAATCCTATGCTGCACAGCAACCCTTTTATTCAAGTTCAAAGATGCAGCTCCTCCATTTAAAAAGCACTTGTTATTTGGGAGAAAATGGAAGCTAGTGTGCCTAACACTAAATAAAGAAAAAAATTCATGTTGGCTCTGCAACCAAACCCTCTAATACAGCCAGTCTGACCCAAGCATAATCAATCAACTTGATGCTGTTCTAGCAAACCAATTCTTTTTATTCTTTGAGGTTTGGCTTGTCCATATGCCAGTTTACAGTGATATAGTTGTAAGTGACAGGAAAGTGTGGCAAGACTGATGTCTGCCTCTCAGGCACTGTACTGAATTTGTCATTTTATATAAAATACTAACTGCTGTATGATTGCTACAGAACTATATGTTGTCATGCCAATTAGTACATTGTCCTTTTTTTCTACTTCTCCCCCACTCCCCTCTTTTATTAATTTAGTAAACTGTGCCTACTAGTCCATGTTCATGTTTCTTCTCCAGCTCTACTGCTGTACTTACTGTACAATGTTAGGTAATAAGAAAGGTTGTAGGATTGCTAGGGTTTTGGGTTAGTTTTACTGGAGGCATTTTAAAATCACAAACAGTAAATATGCAGATTTTCCCTTTCACATATATAAAAATAAAAATGGAAAAGCATAACCCAATTTTGGTAACTCACCAGTCTTTCAGCCTTGCAAACAATGTGATTCCTTGTGTTTATACAGGGCACACCGTACCAAGGTAAGTTTCCTGCCGGCATGTGACTAATGTACCGTGCTTTTTTGTATTATGTAAAGGGATAAACTAGACCTCCTAAACAGCATAACATAGGGTTATATGCCAATCTCACATTTCTAGTATTCATTTCATAGAATCATAGAACAGTTAGGGTTGGAAAGGAACTCAAGATCATCTAGTTCCAACCCCACTGTCACGGGCAGGGACACCTCCCACTAAACCATGTCACCCAACGCTATGTCCAACCCAGCCTTGAACACCGCCAGTGATGGAACATTCACAACTTCCCTGGGCAACCCATTCCAGTGCCTCACCACCCT
>JASSUY010010236.1:0-10014 GCA_032466535.1 Forpus xanthops
CCCACATTTCACGATGCTCCCTCCCATCATCTGCAAAGGAGTGGCCCTGCAGCGAACACCCCCCCATAGCCCCGACGTCCGCGGTCGCTGGCAGTGCCACTCGGATCACCCCAATTTCCAGGCACCCCAAAGAAGCATCGATTCCCCATCCCTGATCCCCACCTCGGCTGCTTGTGAGGCCTCGGAGCTTCTTCCCCACCACCCACCCGTCACACGTGAGCTTTAGTCATTCCCAGCAGCCCCCCCCCCACTCCCATGGCGCGGGTTTCACCCCACACATCCCACCCTGCCTCCATGACAGGCAGATAATGAGAGACCTCCCAGGACAGGAGCAGAGGCCTTGGTTCAACCCTGCTCTTGGCCTTGCAAGGGGAGCACAGCACCGGTCCCTGCCCCATGCACCATCCTGGAGCAAGCACAGCCCGGCTATGGGGGCTACGCATTGCAGCAGCACCTCCAATGGCAAGGGACACATGGGTGTCAGCAGCCCTGGCAACCACGTAGGGCTCTGCATGGGCAGCAGCAGCCGAGGCTGTGGCCCCATTCCCGGCGCAGGCATCCCACAGTGCCCATCTCTGCATCCCGGGAGCCCGTTGCTGAGCAGGATGGCAGCGCCCATCAGGGATGCCTGCTTTGGGGATGATGTCAGCGCAGGGCCGGGAGATCCCATCCTGCCTCCCCGACCAGGCAAACAGGTTTCCCGAAATCCCGGCCCTCTCCTCGGGAAGCTCTGACTCAGGGGATGGGGCGCGCCAGAGGGCTCCACATCAGAGGGGCGGCCCCACTCTGTGCCGCCGCCGGGGTGACACTGCCCCCCAACACCCCAAAGCCCCGAACCATGGCAGAGCCATCGCTCCCCACAGCCCCCGGCCCTGCTCACCGGGCTCAGCCACAGCACAGGCGGCCCCAAACCTCCCACGGCTTCACCCTCCGGGTGACTCCCATCCAGGGAATGCTGCAGGGCTGAGCCGCCATGGGCAGCCCCGGGGATGGCGGGGGACAGGAGCGGATGTGGCACAGGACCGTGTCCCATTGGACCCACAAACACAGGGGACACAGCGAAGGGACCAACACATGGATCTGGGCAGAGCAGAGCTGGGGACATCCCATGAACTGCTCGGGAGGGGGCTTCAAAAGCCTTTTGCCGTGGTGCTGTGGGGCCCAGCAGGGCGGGCAGGGGGTCCGGCACAGCATCACCCCAAAGGACACAGCCCCCAAGGCCCTGGGATAGCCTGGCATTGGGTCCAGCCATGCCTATGGTCCTTCTCCACACCGTGGGGCCAACCTGGAGCAGGGTCACGGTGAGGAAGGGGCAGCCATGGGTGTAGAGGGCCCACAGCTACGCCCCACGGATGCTCCTGGTGTGGGCAGTGATGCAGATGGCTCCTGCCTGCAATGCCAGCCCGAGTCAATGGCTTACACAAGCAGCAGAGCACCGATCGACGGCTTTGCTGCACACTGCTGATGGAAAATCCGATGAGCTCATGATGAACACATCGCTCTGCCCCGGGCCCGGGGCTCCCCACATGCAGCCCCTCGGCATGGGATGGAACAGCTCCCTCCGGCCTGCAAAGGGCGAGGGACCAGCCATGGCCTAATGCTGCTTGCAGGGAGCCAAGCACCCCAAAGTCAAAGGACTCGTGAGCAGGAGGCTGAGTGCAAACAGCCAGGACGATGGCAAACTCCACCGGCATCACTGGGTGAAGTGCTGCATGGACACCCCAATCCCACCCGCTCCCTACCCCACTGCCCCACATCTCCCTCCTCCAGCCCCAGGGCTTCGCCCCCATTCTGCTGCTGTGTGGGGTGGTTTCAGTGCCCATGCAGGACACGGGTACCATGGCCATGAGGGCTGAACTCCAGCAGACCCCCACTAACCATGGGCTGGGGTGATGCAGGAGGAATGTAGGGATGAGGGTGTCCCCACATCCTGCCCTGGAGCACACTGCTGCGGTACCAGCCTGTCTCTGGCAGTGCACTGGGTTAGCCATCAGCCTGGAGCATCTTGCCAAGGGGCCAGCATTGCAGCTAGCCACAAAGCCCCAGTGCTGCAGGACAGCCCCTGTGGGTGCAGGTGACAAACGGGCCAGCGATGGGCTGAGCCCTGCCCTGCCTGCCACAGCCTTTGGCAGCCCCATAATTATCCCAGGCTGCAGCTGTAATTAGTGCCCTGATGTCATGCTATCAGGCCTGGGCAGCCCCACAAGCTCCCTGCCAGCCCCACCTCAGCCTCTGGCCCCTGCCTTGAAGGAGATCCCGGCCCTCCAAAACCATCCCAAGGAGCTCCATCCCCGCTCTGGCTACCAATGCCCCCCCCCACTGCTGCTGGACCCCCGTCCCATCCCTGTCCTGCAGCACTGGAGGCAGGATCTGGCCCTCTAGCAGCTCCCACTGCTGCATCTCTGCTCTGCATGCTGCCAGCATCCTGCCTGCTCATCCTGGGGACGGATCCTGCCTGCACTCGGTCCTGAGCCAGCCCCAAGGGGAGATGAAGGCAGCACTGCCAGTCCGTCCCCCCAGCACAGGGAATGTGCTGGAGCAGCCCTGGCAGCTATAAATAGAGTGGGAAGCACAGGCTGGATGGAGCACATGTGGGTCTGGGCGGCTGCTGCCCTATGGCCGGTGTGGGGCACAGGCAGGGTGCAGGGCAGGAATGGGGAGGAGGTGAAGGAGTGTAAGATCCCCATTGCAGGGAGGCAGCCGGCTGTGCTCCCCACGGCACACGGACACCAGCACCCAGGGCTGTCCTTCCCCACGGGTGATCAGGGGCTGGAGCACCTCCCGTGTGGGGCCGGGCTGAGAACATTGGGGCTGTTCAGCCTGGAGAAGGGAATCTGCGTGGGGAGCTCGGAGCAGCTCCGGCGCCTGAAGGGGGTGTAAGGATGCGGGAGAGGGGCTCTGCATCAGGGGCTGTAGTGACAGGACAAGGAGTGATGGGTTCAAAGTGACACGGGGAGTTCAGGTTAGGTATAAGGAAGCTCTTTACTGTGAGGGTGCTGAGGCACTGCACAGCGTGCCCAACGAAGTGGTAAATGCTCCATCCCTGGCGGTGTTCAAGGCCAGACCCTTGGGTGACATGGTCTGCTGCGAGGTGTCCCTGCCCATGGCATCGGCTTGGATGAGCTTTAAGGTCCTTTCTAACGCAAACCCCTCTGATTCCATGGCTGTCCCCCCCTCCAGCACTCAGGCAGGGCCCGAGCTGCGCCGGTGACACTGAACCGCGCGCTCAGCACCTCGGAGGGCACCCGCAGGCGCTGCTCCGGCTGCTGCCCACCAGCGAAGAGGGTGAAGGAGCCCGGCTCGAGGCGCCAGCCCTGCGCCCAGACAGCACGCTGCTCCGGCAGCACGCGCAGGGACAGCTTGGTGTCCCGGCCGGCCGGCACGGCCACGCGCTGGAAAGCCACCAGCTGCCAGCGTGGCACGGGCACGGAGGGCTGCTCCCAGCGCAGGTACAGCTGCAGCACCTAACCGGAGCGATGGAGTCAGCGCCAGCGGCATCCCCGCCATCCCTACCCCGACAGCAGCATCCCTGCGGAGCGGCCGTGCTCACCTCCTCGCCATCCCGCTGCCCCGTGTTCTCCAGCACCACAGACACGGAGAGGTTGGCACAGATGGGCAGCACCGGCGGGATCAGCACCAGGTCCTTGTAGCGGAAGGTGGTGTAGGACAACCCATAACCAAAGGGGTACAGAGGGGGCTCCTGCCCGTAGTACCGGTACGTCCGCCCCTCCATGGTGTAGTTCTCCATCGGTGGCACCTGCGGGATGTGGGGATGGAGCAGGGCACGGTCAAGCATCAGCTCCTCATCGCATGGGAAGGGCTATGGGTGGCCTGGCCTTACCTGGTGCATGCCCGCGGGCCATGTGGCTGGCAGCCTGGCAGCAGGGCTGCCCCCAGCCTCCCCCAGCAGCACCCTGGCGATGGCAAGGCCGGCGGTCTGGGCAGGGAAGAAGCACTCCAGGATGGCTCCCACAGCCTCGTGGGCCTGTGCCCAGCTCACGTCCAGGGGCCCCGCGTTGAACAGCAGCAGGATCACAGGGCGCCCGGCAGCTGCAGGGAGATGGGTGACACTGAGAGCTCCACGTGGGTGCTGCAGGGACATGGGTGACACTGAGAGCCCCACATGGGTGCTGCAGGGAGATGGGTGACACTGAGAGCTCCACATGGGCGCTGCAGGGAGATGGGTGACAACGAGAGCCCCACGCGGGCACTGCAGGGACATGGGTGACACTGAGAGCCCCACATGGGTGCTGCAGGGAGATGGGTGACATCGAGAGCCCCACGCGGGCGCTGCAGGGAGATGGGTGACACCGAGAGCTCCACGTGGGTGCTGCAGGGAGATGGGTGACACCGAGAGCTCCACATGGGCGCTGCAGGGAGATGGGTGACACTGAGAGCTCCACGTGGGTGCTGCAGGGAGATGGGTGCTGCAGGGAGATGGGTGACAACGAGAGCTCCACATGGGCCCTGCAGGGAGATGGGTGACACTGAGAGCCCCACATGGGCGCTGCAGGGAGATGGGTGACGAGAGCTCCACATGGGCGCTGCAGGGAGATGGGTGACACTGAGAGCCCCACATGGGCCCTGCAGGGAGATGGGTGACACTGAGAGCTCCACGTGGGTGCTGCAGGGAGATGGGTGACATCGAGAGCCCCACATGGGCGCTGCAGGGAGATGGGTGCTGCAGGGAGATGGGTGACACCGAGAGCTCCACGTGGGTGCTGCAGGGAGATGGGTGACAACGAGAGCTCCACATGGGCGCTGCAGGGAGATGGGTGACATCGAGAGCCCCACGCGGGCGCTGCAGGGAGATGGGTGACACTGAGAGCCCCACATGGGCGCTGCAGGGAGATGGGTGACAACGAGAGCCCCACATGGGCGCTGCTTGGACGGCTCTGGGGTGCCCTGGGATGGGGGCTGTGGTCCCCTCCCTGCACCACAGCCCAACCGGACCCACCAGTCCCTATTGCCAAAGCAGAGCCGCATTGAGCCCCTACCTGCCTGCACAGCATCCTGCAGCAGCTCCAGCTGGTGGCCCGGCAGTGACAGGTCACTCCGGTCCCTTGCCTCCCTTGCCTCCGTCTCCACATCCGTCCCTGTGTGGGGACAGCCAAGGGACATCCCCTTAAACCCCCCTGGGGCGGTGCGGATGGGCAGGGGGGCAGTGCCATGGGGGTGCTCGCACCTACCTGTGCCCAGGCAGACCACCACCATGTCTGCTGTCCCCACGGCCGCTACCACCTCTGCCCGTGAGTAGCGCTGGCACCGCGGCTCATGGCAGCCCGCTGCCGAGCTGATGTTAACCGGCAGCGTCTCCAGCCCCCTCCTGTGCCAGGAGGAGCACAGAACGGTGGCACCGTGCAGACCCCCCCTTGCCCCATCCCACAGCAGCGCCCAGGGCTGCAGGTGCATGGCAGCACCGCGCTGTCTCACCGCGGGGTGTAGATGTACCGCGGCTCCGGCACCGGTGCGTAGTCACCAAACAGCACCCGGGGGTTGTCAGCGAAGGGACCCACAACCTGTGGGGGGCAGAGGGGTGAGGGTGGGCGCTGAGCAGCTCTCCATGCCCACGTGCTCGGGTACAGAGCCGGAGCCCCACGGTCACCGCATCGCCCTGCCTGTGCTCAGTGCTCACCGCAAGGCGCTTGCCAGGCAGGTCCTGGGCCCGGAGGGGCAGTGTCCCCCGTGTGTTCTTCAGCAGCACAAAGCTCTTGACCGCAGCTTCCAGGGAGAGGTTTCGGTGCTCGGGGCTCTGCACGACGCTCAGGTTCAGGGCACTGTAGGGGTTCATGGCCGGGGGGTCGAACTCCCCCAGACGCATCCGGGTGTAGAAGAGGGGCCGCACGCGGTCCCGCAGCATCTGTGAAGGCCCCAACACCAAAACCATGGCTGTGCTCGATGGGGACAGCCCTGACTCCTGTGCCCCCCGGCTGCTCCCAGCTCACCTGCAGCGTGATGTTCCCCATGGCCAGAGCCTGAGGGATGCGCATGAAGACGTTGTTCCTTATGCCATAGGACAGCTCCAGGTTGCAGCCCGCGCTCAGTGATGCTGCCGTGGCGGTGAGAAGGGGGATCACCCATCAGGGCTGCGGTGCCCGGGGCCCCCCCATGCCATGAGCTCACCGACCGCCGTCTCCAGGAAGGTGCGTGTGTAGTGGTGCCCCAACATGATGAGCTCCAGGGCCCCCTCATCGCTCACCACGTAGCCCTCGAACCCCCACTCGCCACGCAGGATGTCCGTCAGCAGCTTCTTGTTGGCGCAGGCAGGAATGCCGTTGATCCTGTCGGAGCGGGGATGCTGCAGCGTGCACAGCCAGGCACCAGCACCCCTTGGGCTGTGCGGCCCCCATCACGCTCGCTACCTGTTGTAGCTGCACATGAAGCTGTAGGAACCAGCACGGACACACGCCTGGAACTGGGGCAGGAAGGTGGTGTGCAAGTCCCGCTCCAGCACCTGCAAGCACCGTGGTGGAGAGGGGTCAGTGCTGGGGGGAGCACTCCCCATGCCCTGGCTCCACGGCCCTCACCTTGGCATCGAAGCTGAGCCTGGACGTGGGGATGTTCTCGGGGCCCCCATGCACACTGAAGTGCTTGCAGCCAGCGCTGGCCTTGATGTAACGGGGGTGCGGGCCCTGCAGCCCCTGCACGAAGCTGCGGGCCAGCTCCCCGCTCAGGAACGGGTCCTCCCCATAGGTCTCCTGGTTGAGGTGCGGGTAAGTCATGGCCAGGACCCCCAGAGCACACATCCTGCCACCAGCACCCCGGGGAGCTGCTGTCACCCTCTGGTTGGACGGACATGGCCCTGATCCCTGCAGTGCCCCCACCCTGTTGTGCTGGCACCTGGTTCCTGCCCCACAGCGGGTGCCTCATGATGTTCAGGACGGGGCTGAAGCAGCTGAGCCCTGTGTGGTCCCCATAGCGGCCGGCGGCAGCGAAGGCATTGTGCTTGGCTCTCACCTCGGTGGCAGTGGCGTTGGCCACCCGGTAGATGAGCTCCGGGCTGCGGGGACAGCGCGGGGGCATCTCACGGGGCCGTGTTCCGGGGTGGATCCCCGGGTGCCCCATCCCAAGGGGGTCCCAGCGCCCCGATGCCGGCACCTGAAGGCAGCAGCGAGCCCCAGTGCTTGGGGGAAGGCCGTGGCCCAGCCGGGAGCCTCCGCATCGCCCCGCAGACACTCCGTGTTCCAGTTGTAGGGCGCGATGCTCAGCCTTGGGATGGGGGGCGCGGGGCCGTTTCCCCTCGCACCCCCCCTCGCTATCTGCAGCACCATCTCGCCGGGGCTCAGCCGCCCCACGAGGTCGTCGAGGCGGCGGTGCCAGGGCAGCGCCGGGTCCTGGAAGGGAAAGGGGAATGGGGAAGGCTCCGCTCGGCCCTGCCCGGCGCACAGCACCGCGCACAGCAGCGCGGCCGCGGCCCGGAGCTCCGCCAGCCCCGGTACAGCCGCGCCCCGGGCCGGGGCCGCAGAAGCGGCTCTGAGCGGCATGGCCCGGCTCGGATCCCGCGATGAGCACGGCTGAGGCCACGGGCGATGGGCGCGGAGGGGCGGATCGGGGCGCGCTGCACCTCGGTCCTGTGCCGCCGGATGGGGCGGAGCGCGGTGGAACGGACGGGACGGGACGGAACGGGATGGGACGGGACGGACGGGATGGGACGGGACGGACGGGATGGGACGGGAAGGGACGGAACGGGATGGGACGGGACGGACGGGATGGGACGGAACGGGACGCGATGGGACGGGACGGGACGGAACGGGATGGGACGGGACGGACGGGATGGGACGGAACGGGACGCGATGGGACGGGACTGGACGGAACGGGATGGGACGCGATGGGACGAGACGGGACGGAACGGACGGGACGCGACGCTGCTCGGCTCCGGCAGCTTTCCCCCCGAACGAACGGGAGCTCCGGCCGGCGGCACCGGAGCACGGGGCACGCAGCAGCCAGGTCGAGGTGTTTTGGTGTCCGCGCTCCCCCGAGCACCTCCCGGCGCGGGCCCGTCAATGAATGGGACACGGGAGAGCTGCGGGATGCGGCCAAAGCGGCTCCCGGGCCCAGCGGGGCTGCGGAGCGGTTGTCCCACTGCTGCTCCAGTCCCGGACCCGGAGCAATGATGGGGATTCATCAGCGCACGGCGCTTTAACGAGAGCCGCAGTCTGTGATGCTGGTGCAGGACCCCAGTGCCCGCCCACCTCAGCACAGCCAGGGACCCACACGGTGACCAGGGACATGGCACCTCCAGCAGCCACAGTGCTGTGGTCACACTGTTGGTACCTGGAGGCCAAAGCTTCTGGTCCTCCTGACCATGCCACCGTGTCCCGCACTTGCAGCCTGGGGACACAGCACAACAGCAGCGATTTGGCACGGCCTGGCACACATCCCAGTGCCCATCCGGGTGATGTCCCCACCAGCAAGGGCCAACATGGCATCACCGGGAACAGCACATGGCAGTGTTTGCTCTGTGGTGGCCCCACACAGCTGTTCCCACTGGGATAGACATGTAGGGGAATATCGGCTTTCGGAGTTGCATTTGCTGCCGTGAGGATGTAACTGTGATGAGCTGGCAGGTACAAAGATCGTGATTTGGCTGGGTGACATTTAACGAACAAAGGAAGAGGAAAAGCCACCCAGAAACGACGAGTTAAGAGGAAGAGTTCTGACTTCATCCCAGGAGCGACCCCCAGAGACCCCTAAGAGAAAGGGCACATGCTCTAAAAAGGGGGCACAAGGGAGGGGATATGTAAATTAATTCTAATAGGATATAAACTAGTTAATGGAATCATGAATACGTATGTGGATGACACAATAATGAACGTACATAAACTTGCATTAGGGTATCAACCAGTGGGTTTGGTGGCCACCCAGCTCAAGAGGCTCATGCCCACCTCCAGCATCACATCCATGACACTGGGCACTGTGTTTCAGCATCCCCTGGACGTAGCTCCCCAGCTGGGAGGTGCACAGCAGGCAAGAGAAGAGCACAAACCGTCCCTCTGCCCACCAGCACAGTGTGGGATCGGGAGCAGGAGCAGAGCAGCACTTCCAGGCTGCTCCCTGTGCTTTAGGGCTGGGAGATGGGGAAGCACAGGGACCTCATCCTCTTGGCACCATGTCCCACTCCTGCGGGGCACAGAGGCGATGCTGGCACTTCCCCAGCCTGGGTGAGCCTGGTATCAGGCCGAGAGGCTCACAGCCCAGCGAGCACAGGGACGCAGCCATGTAAGGCAATGGCAGCAGTTCAGCGGTGTCCGTCGGGAGCTCAGCCTGCACTCCCGGCACCTCGGTGACAGGGAGGGATCTCCCAGCTGCTGGATTCCTGAGCAGGGTCCGGCTTCCTCAGTGCCGGGGGCAGAGCCTCCATCATCCTGCTCGAGCCGGAGCCACCCTGGGGCACAGGGCAGTGACAGCGTCTGCTCTGGAGATGTACCCAAATAAGTACCTAAGTGCCAGGCAGCGAGCACCGGGGAGCAGGGCCCAGCGCTCAGGCGCTCGGGAGGAGCTCGGTTGTCGCAGCAGTCACTGCAGTGCCTTAACACCGGGGCCGGGGGGGACGAACAGAGGCAGGGCCCGGAGGAGCTTCCCACGGCCAAGCCCTTGTTCGGGAACGGTCCCTTCTGCAGGAGACGACTGAGAGGAAACCCCTCAGAGCGCCGCCACCGGGGCCGCGGCATCCCCGGCAGCGGCGGTCCCGGCACCGGGCACAGCGGCCACCGCAGCCACCACCCCCGGCAGGCACCCAGGGAAGCGAGGCCCGATCCCGACCAGGGCCCTCATCCCGGTCCCGAACCCCATCCCGATCCCGATCCCGGTCCGGGCCCCGGGGGCAGAGACCGACCCGGTGCGCGGAGTCGCCCCCTGGCGGCGCGCGGTCAGGTGACCCTCCCCGCGCGCCATGATTCGCCGGCTGCTCCGGGTCACCGCGGTGCACTCTGGGGGCTGTAGTTCCGAGGTGCACTACGAGTCCCAGCGTGCCTCGCGGCGGGCGGCGGCGCGGAGCCGGGTGGGGCGGCGCGG
>JASSUY010010236.1:10304-28896 GCA_032466535.1 Forpus xanthops
GCAAGAAAATGGTAACCGGAGGGCCCGGTGGGCCCGGGGCACAGCGGGGTGTGGGGGAGCCCGCAGGGGGCGGAGGCCCGGCGCGGCTGCCAGGCCCAGGCCTGCGGTAGTGCCCGGCTCTGCCCGCTCACTGCCGCTGGGCCGCGCTGCCCGCTCGGCGGAGAGGGCCCGGTACCGGAGAGCCGGTGGGGTCAGCGGGGCGATTCCGGCTGCGTCTCTCGCTTTTCCCTTTCCCAAGCCCGTTCGGTTTTACCAGCCCGGCTGAAGCTCCGTGTGAGCGACTGTGATCGAGCCCGCAGAGCCGAGGCCTCGTTCCGGGTTAGAACAGAGCGAATTCGGTCATTTTTGGTGCAATATCGATGTTAGAAAGCAAGGAATAAACAATAACGTGGGTTTGCTCTCTTCGGCCGTGCGGAGGGCTCCGCGCGGGGCAGGCAGCTGCCTGCTCAGCACCACAAGGGGGTCCCCTTCCAGGGGTTCAGCTCCTTCAATACAGTGTGTTTTATTGAAGGAATCGGTGCTTTATTAATCTGACATTTCCTATAGCCACAGAACGGTTATAGAGTGTGGAGCCTATACACTAATGTGAAATACGGAGTAGTATAAAGAATGGAGTGTGTATCAGGAACTTAAATTCCATTAGATGGACTGAAAAGAAAGAGTTCGGTTGCAAATATGAAGTGAGAAGCTTGCCTTGTTATAACCCAATTATAACCAGTGTTATATTGGGGTTTGAAATGACCCCAATAGCAGTGTCGCTGCCAATAGCTATGGCCGATACCGGGTCACTGCTGGGCTCATAACAGTAGGTGAAGGCTTTGTGGCTTTAACCCAGTAAATGCCAGCATCTTGGACTAGTAACAGCTGGATTCCCTTCATCCGTTCACCCTTCTCTCCCCAGCTGCCGAGCCCCATCGGTACTAAAAATGACTGAAATCCTTAAAAGCAGTGCAAGCTTTTCTGCATGTTTGTTAAATTCTCTGCCAAACGCCTGACTCTGCCAGTTGAGATTTCCGCCTTGTCAGGCCGTGGGAACTTCACAGCCTTTCCCTTTCCAGGGCAAAAGCAGGGTTGTAAGTGAAAAAAAAAAAAAACCCAAAGAATCCATTCTTTAGCTTACAATTGAGCAGAAGAACCAGGGAGCACAAGTGGTGCTTTTCGGGTGCTCAGAGCCTAATTGCTGTTGCCCTCATGAATTACAGTGACAAGGTGGAATTCCCTGTGTTTTCTAACCTGATTTCTACTAGTTGAATGTTTGGGAGCCATTCTTCCTTCTGTTTGTCTTGGCTTTGTGTAAACTTGTTCAGAATGAAGTGTGATCAGTGTCGTCACTTAACTCTGTTGTCTCTTTTCCTTTCTGCCTGCCTGCTGCTTTCATTCTGTAGTATTGGTATTTGCCATTCATTTCACCTTCTGCATCTATGCATCTCATGGTAGGTGATAGGCTTTTAATCTGAGATTAGACTAATGGTTCTGCATGCTTAAACTGAAAGCAGAAATAAAGTATGATGCTTCTTTTGTTCTGTGAGAAGCTAAAGTCTGTTGTTTTGCAGCTTTCGAAGACTTGGTTAGTCACTGGTCTGCCTTAAGGACTCCCAATAAAACTGGGCCAGAGTAGCTGCAGGCTGAGGATGGGTGAAAGTGGTGGCTGGGAGAGGAGACCTCTTCCCTCAGTGTGTTCTGCAGATCTGGCCCCTGGGCAAAGAAAGCCCAAGTAACACTGAGCTTAGCCAGGCAGAGAGTAGATGTGCAACATGAGTTTGCTGAGCTGATCCAAAGCCAACCTTGCTGTTCCTCTTATGAGTCTGAGGAGCTGATTTTAATGTCTAAAGCAAATTATGTGCCTAGAGTTGTTCCTAGGGCCCAGATGAGTCTTGGCTTTTTCCTTGGTAGCAGAATGCGGTAATTCCATGAACGGATGAACGTTTTTTTGTCGTGTTCAAGTACCAAAATTGGAGCCTTACAAGTGTTGCCCGTTTGCAGCACATGTATGAACGCAGGCAGCAGTTGGAGCCAGTTCCAGTGCAGGTTTAGCCATCTGGGAGTGTTGGTAGCACCGAATGTCCCGGAGGTGTCACTCCACTTATCTATGGGCTCCGTTAAAGCAGACTGGTGTTAATGAGCATCTAAAGGTGGGCAGAGTGTGAGCAGCTCCTGGCTTGCCTGGGCGGGTTAGATTCAGGACACTTCTATGGGCAATGCTGTGTGCTTGGAGAGAGGGAAGGAAAGAAAGCACCTGATCATTCCTAGTCAAAGAGGATTTCTCTCTCCAAGGAGACTGAGGTTGCCTTGCCAAAATGCAAACCGGGATCTTTCCTTATTAAGCAGTAAATTCCTTTGAGACAGCAGGTTTCTGTTCCCCCTCTCCAGGCCAACGGAAGTGGCGCTAGACACAGATGCAGCAGTGCTCAGTCAGTTTTCCCTTTGACTTGTGCTAAATCCTTTTTGCCTCTGTCTAGAACTCGGAGCTCTTCACGCTGACCTACGGTGCCCTTGTCACCCAGCTGTGCAAGGACTACGAGAACGATGAGGATGTCAACAAGCAGCTTGACAAAATGTGAGTGGATCTGCTCCAGCAGAGCCTTGTAGAGCTCAGGATCACAGCAGGAACATCTTTATGTGCTGCTCTGTGGATAAAAACATGGCAGATCAAACGTTATTTAATGCTGATATTTCTCAGATGGATTTTTTCCTGCACTGTCTTCTTTTATAAATGGTTGTTTTTCTAAAGCTGTGCTCTGCCCACTCTATCTGCTCCTCTTTGGTGCATTCACAGGGGTTACAACATAGGTGTTCGGCTAATAGAAGACTTCCTGGCCAGGTCCAATGTTGGAAGATGCCACGATTTCCGTGAAACTGCTGACGTTATTGCAAAGGTAATTGTCAAAGCGTGGCTTTGTCAGGTTTGGTGCTGGTTTTGCATGTGAGGATAGAGTATTGCTATTCCCAGAACTTTGCTGAGAGTTTGACTGAGATTCTAGGGAGGAAAGAGAAGAGAATTAGATCCCTGACTAGTGCTGATTGGTAGGAACTGGGAGAAATGGGTGGTGGTTTCAAAACCCTTTAGTAATTTTACAAAGATCAAAGCTGAGCTGTTGCTTCATGGAGTGTGTTCTTGTTCGTACTCTGACATAACAGATAGCATTTAAAATGTACCTGGGCATCACTCCGAGCATCACCAACTGGAGTCCCGGAGGCGATGAGTTCTCCCTCATCTTGGAAAACAACCCCTTGGTGGACTTTGTTGAGCTTCCTGACAACCACTCATCGCTCATCTATTCCAACTTGCTGTGTGGAGTGCTGCGAGGTGCCCTGGAAATGGTGAGCTAAGTACGGTCTCTCTTCCAGTGAGATAGATGGATAACTGAGGTGCCGGCAGGTACTTCGATATCTAGTCTGTGTTCGTGACTCCCATGTTTGCTTTGGACTTGAAATTGATTCCCAGTAGAAGAGCAGAACCCCTTCATCTCACAACCCAGGTACATGCGCTAGTATCACCTTGAATTCTGTAGGAGGTATCTTTCCGTTGAAAGGTGCCCGCTGCCCACCGTGTAGGCCACAGTGTACGAGGGGAATGTGATCTTAGAGGTGCCTTGCATGTCTTGTCCTCAGAGTCCTTAAGGTGGTATAAGGAGGTTAACAGCTCTTTCTCCTCTTCCATCACCTAGGTTCAGATGGCCGTGGATGTGAAGTTTGTGCAGGACACTCTAAAGGGTGACAGTGTCACAGAAATAAGGATGAAATTCATCAGGCGGATTGAAGACAATCTTCCGGCTGGTGAAGAGTGAATGACAGCCCAGGCTCCCTTTGGGACTGGAGGGGACCAGCTGGTTTTGGCCATTAGCTTTCATCGCAGATGTGTAGGGATCTAGTGCCCCTGTACGTTCAGACTGACTCACTGACTGTTTAAGATGTTATTCTTCTATTGCTACTTCCATTTTCTGTAGAAGACGAGTGTCTGGTTGGTGGCTTTTGATTTCACAGGTTCATTCTGAGGCTTTTTTTCATAAGGTGATGTCTTTCATATTCCCCTGGGGACTCTTTCTACACTCAGTTTCTAATTGTGACATTTGGCTGTGCAGAAGCTACTGCTCAAACTCCACAAAGGCTCCATTCTATTCAAATCTGAATCCGTGTTTATGACCCAAATTGGAGACCAAGCTAGAAGAGCCCACTGATTTACTGTGAATTGCTGTCCTTGAGAAGAGGTGTAAAATTCAGTCTAAGTGCATAGTATTGCTGTCAAATTAACTGGCTTCCTGCATTTGATTCTGAAGTTACTGATAAAACACAAGCTTGATACAAAGGGGTGATTTAGGAGAGCTGTTTGAGTGCTGGCACCAGGTTGGGGGGGGCTCCTTTTGTCACAGAGCAGTGGCATCATGCAGCACTGGCAGGTTCACATGGCCTTTCTGCATTCTCATCCTCCAGCAGACTCATGCTCCCCTCTTAGAAGGGGCTGACCGTTGAGTTGAAAAGCCTAACCCTGTTGCAAAGGAGTTCAGAAATGCCAGCAGTGTTCACAGCCGGGGCAAGGCCGCAGGATGAAACCCAAAAACTCAGGCTAAAGGCTTGGAAGGCCGTTCTTCAGCAAGCGGAGCTTGTTCTGCTGTTAGAATGTAGAAACACTGCAGTGTGGAGGTGGTGTTGAGGTGTACGCTCGCAGGTGTTCAGCCTACAACAGAATTTCCTGTGTTCCTTCAGTTGGCAAGCGAGGACAGGCTGTAGCATCCACCGTTGTGTCAGATACACGCAGCAAGCAGTGTTAGGTACTGGAAAATCAACTTCCTCATCCTTTCCATTCTCAGAGCACTTTACATAGCATGAAGGCACAGATCCACAGGAGAGCTTGAAGTTGATAGCTCCTGCCCACAGCCACAGTAGCTGGCAGCTCAGATACCTTTGTAGGTTTATGCCTGAGTGTAAGGTGCAAGAGAGAATGCTGCTGCTGTTTTCAGGTTCTTTGAATGAGCATTGGCTCATCCGGGCACTGCACAGCTTACCTGGTCCCTTATTTTGTCCAAAGGAGTCTCTTTGGTGCCGGGGTTTGGATGTCCTGAGTGATGGCTCCTGTGAAGGGGCAGCAAGTTGCTGCTAGAGCAGATGGAGAACATCAGGGGCAGCAGAGCCTGGTGGGTTTTGGAGGCAGAAGCACTGCACAGTCGCACTGCAGAGATGCGTAAGACCCGTTGTTTCTCATCGTTGACCACTCTTAAGTCATGTCAAGGCTGCATTTTAAGAGCAATTGCATTAAAAAGAACCCCACTGTGAACTCTTTGCTTTCCTTGTGCCCTTTCTTGGGGAGCGGTGTGCCGGGCTGGCAGGGTGATGGCACTGCAGCACCAGCAATGTCCGACTGCTGCACCTGTGAATGCTGCCTGAAGGAAACCTGCCCAATACAGAGCACACGGAGGGATTGGATCTGGGGATGGGATCAGGGGAGCTGATGGGCAGGGCAGGGAAATTGGTGGTTGAGGACTGGCCTTTCCCTGCCCCGGGAGTACCCCAGTGTACAGCAGCAGGGACTCACCACCACCAGCCCAGGGCAGTTTGCTGCAGAGAAAGAGCCAAGAGATGCAGAAGATCACCTCAGGAGTCATCTGTGCCCATCTGTGCTAGCTCTGCACAGGGGCTGCTCCACTGGGAGCGTGCAGGCAAGGAATGGCAACCACAGGCTCACCAGGAGCAGGAATTCGTGCTGCCCTGGGTCGTATAACAGTGCAAATGCTCCCCGAGAGGCTGCAGCGCAGGGTGAGCATCGCCCTGCACTGCACTGAGCACCCACAGCTTCACCCTGCATCTTACAGCAAAGTACCTTCTCTTTGGCTGGAGATGGTGAGCATCACATTCCTCAGGGACAATGTGGGAGAGGGTCCTGGGGGGATGGAGGCCCCACGTCCTCATTGACATCACTTCTAAATTGGGTTATTTTACAGCAGCAAGGCTCACACCAGGTCCTTCTCCCTCCTTTGACGAGCAAGGGACCATGCTCATCCCTCGTGGGGGGTCCCAGGCTCCCACTCCCAGGACTTCCAGAGCTGCATAGGGGTTTGCCTGGTGACGGGGTCAGGAGCAGCCCAGACCCTCTGGAAGACAGGAAAGCAGGGATCCCATGAAGTAAATTCAAACTATCTATTACCGAGCAGCTCAATGTAGACAAGAGAGAATATGCAAAAAAAGCTCTGCTTGAAACCTACTAAATATTACCATGTGCTGTTTATAGGAAACAAATGGGGAAAGGCATGCTGCATCAATAAACCCCTCAACATGGTTGGAGCTGGACTAAAGCCTTTCCACGGCTCCAGGTTATTGAATACCCTTTGCTTTCATGTAGTGCCAGGCCTGACCCCTGGACACATACCACAAAGGGGAAAGTTGACCTGTGGGAGTAACAGACATTCCTGGTGAAGGGTTTAACCTGGCAGAAAGGCAGCTCACAGCCTTTCATATCTGTGTGATATGAGGGATGACAACAGCAACAAAGCGAAGGGAGAGTGGGATACGGGGGGGGAACGCTGCTGCCGGACCCTCGTGGATAGCAGTGGATGGAGTGTGCATCACCCAGGCCCCACATCCCAGCCCCATCCCAGAGCAATGGATGAGCTGTGGAGGGTGAAAGGAGCTTTCCCAGCCCTCCCCTCCTCCAGCACTGTGCCTGGTCCCTGAGCACGCACACTGATGGGAGCTGAAGCCCCCCATGGGCTGACTCGAGGTTTTAAACCAGATTCCCCCACATGGGGACAGCCTGGCTGCTGCTCCCAACCCGCCCAGGCTTTGGTGCAAGGGCTGTTTGCTGCCACCCTGCTCTGACCACACCGTGCAGGGCAGTGGGACTGGCAGAGTCAGCCACACTGCACCTCGCACCAGCAGCATCCCTCATCCCACCCTGGAGCCAGGCAGCCCTGCTGGTGGGAGGCAGAGCTCCCAGCCCCACTCCTGCCACTTCATCCAGACCCCATGGCCCAACAGCCACTGGAGGGGCAGGGATGGTGCTGGGAGAGGAGCCAGGATGAGGGAATCTCCCCGGGAGGGAAGCGTTTCCGCACTGGTGTCCTCACTGCCGGGGCAGCTCCCACAGCTTTCAGCCAGATGTGCTTGGCCGGGGTGCTGAGTGAAGGATGCTTCACCCATGAGGGTTTGTGCATGGGAGCAGCAGCTCCTCCACATGTGCTGGTGGCCCTGAGCAGCCAAGGTGCAGGCAGTGCTGGCACCATCCACCCACAGCTTGGGGCCCCCTTGAGCCCCACACACAGGGGATACTCAGCCCCAGCTCCTCAGGGTGCTCCAGCCCCACATCCCCAAGCACACCCTGCAGCCATGCATTGTCAGCACCCAGGCCAGGTGAGAGGATGCTCAGGGTGTAGGTTCCAGCCATGGATCCATCCCTGCCCAAGCATCTCCCTGTGCCTGGCCTCACATGGGTACCAAATGAATATGTTCTCTGCCTGATAAGCCTGGCAAGTTTGGGTACGTGGATAAACCACCCCAGGCCCCTGGACAAGCTACAAGGCACATCCAGCTGACCAGGGCAGCACAGGCAGGCTGCACAACCACTGCCCTGTCCCAAACACGGTTTCCGAGGCTGGGAATGCCCATGGGCAGCAGTGCTGGGTCAGGGCAGCCCTTTGGCAGCGCTCCTTGGCACCCGCGCTCCTGCAGCATCCCTTGCCAGGGCTGAGGAAGAGGAGGGGAGCTGCAGATCCCTGGGCTGAGGAGACGGCGCAGGCTCTGCGCTGGGAGCTCTGCCACATCCCGGTGGTGGCGTTTGGTATTTTGGGTGAAGGGAAGGGGGCTCCATTGTTCCTCCTTCATTGTTTCGTGTTTCCCAAGCAGGACAGCCCTCACCCGCTGCAGAGCTCATCCAGCCCTTTGAAAGGCAGCGAAGGCGCCTGCTCGAGCACTGGGGAGTGGAAACAGAGCAGGAAGCATCCCTGCTCCCAGGCACACATTGGCAGCGGCAGCACTCCCAGGGACCCCGTGTGGGTCACAACTCAGTGTCCCCCTGCTCCTGGCCAGGTCCATTGTCCCCAGGTCACCTCATGGTGCTTGCATCCCTATGTGGCTGCTTGTGCCAAGCTGTGATGGGGAGAGGCACAATGGTGCAACAAACATCTACCGGGCCACAGCACCAGTGCCAGGCCTGTGCCGTGACCCAGCGAGGGCACTGCTTCATGGCCGGGGACCGGTCCCCACCACTGCTCCCATCAGGCAGGCAGCCAAAGACCCTCCTTTCCCCCTGCGGTTTCGCTGCTCTCGGTTTCTCCTTCTGCTCCACACAACTAAACCCCAACAATTAAAACCACAGGAGCTATTGTCCTGCAGCAGCAGCGCTGCTCCCCTCCGGAAGCCATCCTCTGCTGCCTGGTGGATGTGGCATCCAGCTCCATCCGCAGTGATGCAGGATGGGGGGCAGCCCATGCACAACGAGCACTACAGACCCCAAGGAGAGCAGGGCAGGATCAGTCCAGTCCGGCCTTCCTACAAGTGCTGCATTGCCAAGGGCTCAGCACTGAAGTGGAACACCCGGAGTCAGCTCCGGGAAGCCGCTTGGCCTGGACAAGACCTTTGCTTCAGGCCAGGAGCACACAGGCATTCTGATGAGTGTTTGTTTCCTTTCAACCCAGATCTAATTGTGCCTTCCAAGGAAGGGAGCTGCTCAAACAGCCCTCCCTGTGCAG
This sequence comes from Forpus xanthops, assembly GCA_032466535.1. NCBI lineage: Eukaryota > Metazoa > Chordata > Aves > Psittaciformes > Psittacidae > Forpus > Forpus xanthops. The sequence goes on from JASSUY010010236.1 coordinate 18,983, forward strand.
CAGCAAGGAAAGGGGTTGTTGAAGGACATCCAACCCATTTGGGTACTGGGGCAGGAGAGACTCTCACAGTCAATCTCTGCTCTACTTAGGCCACCGTTGGCTTCTGAACGCAGTGGTGGAGCTCCAGGTAATGCAGCTCCCACATTCCATTAACCCTTTCCTGCACGACTTCAAACCTGCAATGTCCATCCTGCAGTGGCCAGCTCCCCCTTTCCCAGCTACCATTGACCATGCAGTGACCAGCCAGCCCCAGCCTTGCCCGGCTGCAGGAGCTCCCTCTGGGTCCTGCACATCCATGCAGCAGCACAGTGCAGCCCTCAGGGTGCTCCAAAGGATGGGCCCCACAGCACACAGCCCATCCCTCGTCCCATTCCCACCATGGCAACAGGCTCACCATGAGCAGGACCAAAGCGGATACCCAGGAACAAGCTGCAGACAAGGCTTCCAAGCAGTTAATAGAGAGCGGAGCAGCGATTTGAGGGTTTAAACCCAATCCCCTCCCTCTCTGAAGCAAAGTCCTATACTCCCATTTCAGCCCCAGAATCCCATTGGCTTCTCCCTGCCCTTCACATGCAGCAGCTCAGACACAGGAACTCGCTTGGGGAAAAGTCCTCACCAGAAAAAAAGTCTCTTTTTCCATTAAAACCTCCTGGGTTTGTGTAGTTATCACTAGCTCTGCCATCCAAGAGCTCAGGGGATACGGCCAGGGATGGGGACAGCTCTGCCCCAGGCTGTGCCTGCATGTCCCCATCCCACTGCTCACCCACATGCCCTGCCTGGAGCCACCAACACAGCCCGACCGGGGCTGTTATCGCTCCCCCAGGTCCCACAGCAGAGAGGCATTGCTGGGAAAGTGCTTGAGCAAGATCCCATGGAGGAGCTGGAGGGGGATCCCCTGCAGAGGGGAGGAATGAGCGGCTTCCTCGAGCACAGAACACCAAAATGACCTGGTGGGACCTCTGCTTGCCTGCTGCAGAGGAGACTGAGGGGAGCAAAGAAGCAAGGCCTTGAGCTCCTGCATCCCTCAGGTTCCAGCATCCCCTGCTTCCTGTATTCCCCCGGCTCCAGCATCACTTGCCCTGCTGCATCCCCCTGGCCTCTTGTATCCCCCTGGCTCCAGCATCCCTCAGGCTCCAGCATCCCCTGCCCCGCTGCAGCCCTCAGGCTCCAGCATCCCCACCAGGCAGGGCACAGGGAGCTGTGCTGTGGGTAGCAGCTGGCCAGGAGCTGGGAAGCAGAGCGTTAACCGGGACAGCCAGGCCAGGAAGCGGAGCCCAAGGAATGAGGAAGCTGAGGAGTGGGCACCGTAGTGGAAATGGCTTGGCACAGGCTGTGGAAAATGGAGACCTAGAGTAATGTGACAGCAGGCTGGACTGGCTGGGAGTACCACACAGGCGTATTTAAGCCTTCAAGCCTGCCATTGTTCTCCCCTAATTATTCCCACTCCCTGAGTATTACACCCCATAATTCAGGAAAGCTGAGTAATGGAAGAAACAACAGCAATTTTAATCTCTCAGTACCGGTGGTCTCCACCAAAAAAATGCTTTCAAGAGCTCTGCGGTTGCGACTTCCTCGGTTTGGTGGGCAGTGAGGGGAGGGAGAGGACGGCCACCGGCCCATGGGGCTCAGCCAAGAGCTGGGGTGAGGATGGGAGCGGGACCGGGACCTTCCTCTGGGTGATGGAGAGGAGCAATAGGAACACTCCAGGCACAGGGAGCATCACCACCAGGTACCACGTGAGCCCCACTCCACTGGCCAGGATGGCTCTGGGGCGATGCTCTCCCCACTGCAGTGGGGCAGCTGTGCTGGGGAGGACCAGAGCCAGGCAAGGCACCCACCTCGCACCACTGGCACTTCAACTCCTGGTACACCACAGAGAGCTGGGCATCAGTTTTTGGTCAGAGCATGTTTTGCTCAATGGGAGCTGGCTTCCAGAAGAGGAAAATCTGATCTCCCTGGAAATGCTCCTGGTTTTCCACAAGAGCCAACTGTGGGTTCGTTCCCTGAGGAGCAAGCTTTGAGTAAACGTTCCTCACATGAGCAGGATCGGGACAAGGAGGCAGAACCGGCAGCACTCCGGGAAGCCCATGCAGGGATGGACCCCCCCATCCCACTCCAGCACCCCTCTATGGACCCAGCCACCTTCCCACCATGGCTCTAAGCATGGGTTCTGGGTTACAATGAGCTTCCTAGCTAACTGAGCATCACTTGTCCATCAGCTCCCAGGCAGCAGCACCCGCAGCGGGGCTCTGCTGTGCCACACCATGGGAAACACAGCACCATGCGCAGGGACCAAGCATCCCTTGGGAGCATCCATCACCTCCCTCTCTCCTCAGCCTGGAGCAGCAGTAAAAGCACCATAACAAGCCCAGGTCTGCCCTGCCCCGTCAGCTTTCTGCAGACACAGCAGCTACCATGTCATAAATCACAGCGACCTCGTCCCCTCCTGTTTGAAGCTGCAGCAGTGCAGAGGTTCAGGCCAAATAAACAGCAAGCGAGCTCACTGAGCCAGGCAGTAACTTGCCATGCTGAGGAGCCCATGGGCAGGAATCACATGGGAGCCAAGGAGTCAAAGCCAATGGTTTCAAGCCAGGTCAGCATCACTTCTCAGCAGTTGCTCTATGGTTTTGGCTACACAATGCTCTGCTCCCTGCAAAGCTTCACTGGAGGTCACCTTCAGCGCAGGTACAACCCAGGCCAATGGCTCTGCCACAGCATCCCGTGGGATGCCACATAACAAGCAACCAGGGAGAAGTCACCCTGCAGCCACCCCTTAGGGTTGACCCTAACAACACACAGCTCAACCTGCCACAGCCTTCAGCGCTTGGCTTCGGGTCCCCAAGGTCCCCTTGGGATGTCCATGGTCCTCAGGCATCACAAGCGAGGTGGGATGGGGTGGCGGTGGGGCACGCTGCCTCTGGGTGGTCTGCAGCCATCTGGATGCACTTACAGCAAGACTGCAGCAATTGCTGAAAGATCAAAAACTCTCCGGGCCAACCTTGATTCGCATTGCATGGTTTGCATATTTGAGGACTCGAGCCTAAAACCTGACAGCGGGAGGGTGCTGCCTGCACAGCCCAGCGTGCTGAACCACGGACGGGCCGCCCCGGCATCGCTGTGAGATACCATGGCATCCTGGGGACTGACCCTGAGGAAACGCTCCACTGTGCCCTTTGTACCCCGAGTAGGGTCCTGCTGTGACCCGGCTGCACCCATGGGGCTCCTGTTCACCACAACAGGAGGGGACACTCCAGGTCTCCCCATCCCTGGGGCCAGGGAAGGCACCGAGGAGCAGTCAATACCTATGCCTGCCCCCAGGAATGCCCTCTGTAGGGCTCCTCCATCCTCTTTGAAGCTCAGTGCAGGGAATCACATCCCAGCACAGCCCTGCCTGGTGGGGAGGAGGTTATTCCAGCACGGGACAGTGATGCTGATGTACCAGCAGCATGCTCCTTCCACCTGCACTGCTCAGAGCCAGGTCCCTGATGCCCAAACACAGTCTCTCCCTGAGCCCTTCCCAGTGCCCGTCCCAGCTCCATCCAGCACAGTGCTCCCTCCCCAGCACTGCCTCCACTGCAGCCATCTCCCCACGCACCACCAGCCAAGCCAAGGCTGCAGCAGAGCAAGCACCAACACATCGCTCCCACCCGGCCCTGAGCTGTGCAGAAAGCAGTAAAGAAGCCCCCACCAGCCCAAGAGGAGCCATAAATATCCTCACCCATAGAGAGCTGCTCCAGGACGGCCCTGGGCTGCCCTTCTGCCCCCTTATATAGGGCATGTGCAGGCAGCTCCCACCTGGGCAGGGCCATCAGCCTCAGGTGTGTCCATCCGGGGCTATCCCTGCCTGCATCCTGCCCTGGTTGGGCAGAGATTCTATCCCTGGGCATGGAAAGCTCTGGACCTCCTCCTCCTCCTCTTCCCCAGTGCAGTGCTCACACCTGGGGTTGCATTCCCAGCCTCACCTCCCAGCAGCAGCCAGCCTGATGCTGTGGCACTGGCGTACCATGGTCCAGGGGTACCGTGGTCCAGGGGTACCGTGGTCCAGGGGTACTGTGGTCCAGGGGCACTGCAGGACCCCTTAGCACTCCAGGCACAGCAGAGGTGGCAGTCCCAGCCCCTGGGCCCTGCATGCCTATGTGTGACCTGCACAGAAGCTGCTCAGAGAGGTGGCAGCCCTAGAAGTCAATCGTTAGCTCAGTCCTCCGTGGAGCGGCGGAGGTGGGCTCCGGCTCCTGCTCCAGGTGAATGGTTCAGTCATTAAGGAGTGGGGCTCCTTTGCCTTTCCCCCCGCGCTGCCGCTCACTGCTTTACAACTAAAATAACAATTTAGTTCATAGGGCCGAGGAGCCCCCCGCACCCCTGACCTGATCCTGACACAGCCCCCGGCTCCGCTGTGCCCATGGCAAACCCACGGCTCGCACCACACGGGCAAAGAGGGCAGAGATGGGGAAGGTGGAAGGGGAGCACCGGGGCAAGGCTAACGCATCCCCATGGTGTCTGTCCCCGTGATGCTCATTCCTCCTATGGGGATCCCATTCCCTGCTGATGCCCAGGGACCTACAGCCCCTCAGCCAGGGAAGGGGGCTCCATGCAGCACTGCCACCCGCATCCTCCAACCCTGCCCCATGGCTCTGGGGTGGCGATGCCACATCCCGAGCACTCAGCTTCCTTTGGGAAAGGGAGGCTGGGAATGCCCCGGCTTCCTCTCGTGGGGAACGCGATGGGAACCATCCCGGGGCCCCGCTCCCTGCCCTGCCCTCCGGAGCTGCTCACGCACAGCCTGGGGTGCAGCAGGACACAGCTCCATTGAGCCGCTGACAGCCCCAACAATGGTGAACCCGATAAGAATCACAGAGCAACAAGTGCACTTCCCCAGCCGTGCCCTGCTGCGGCTGCCCGGCCCCCAGGACCCCCAGGGCCCAGCCTCTGCTGGGGCTGCATGGGGAGCAGGGGATGCTGAGCCGGGGGGTACCAGAGCCTGGAGCCCACCCGGGCCTGGGCTTTGCGCCTCTGCTCCTCAGCAGGACCCCCTTGGAGAACGACCCCATAAACCGCAGCAGCAGCTGCTTGGTGCATAATAAAACACGGGCTTTTCCCCTCTTTTACAACTCGTTCACTGTGTAAACGTTTCAGCAGCACAGTGGAGCACCGGGAGCAGCAAAGTGCCTCTCGTGCTGCCTGCTCCAGGCAGGATGCCAGACCCATGGGGCAGTCCTGGCAGGGCTGCAGGTCCCTGCCTTCATCCCAATGGGTCCTCAGCACCCATGGGGTGGCAGCACCCACCCCAATCCCTAGGGCAGGAATGGCACAGGGAGAAGGGAGGCAAACTGAGGGACAGAGATCAGGTGAGTCCTGAGCCATCCCCTTCCAGATGCGGAGTGCTGTGGGGTCACCATGGGGATGCTCTGTTCACCTGCTGGCTCCAAGGGCAGATTTACACGCTCACAACCAGCGCTGTTTATGGTGGTTGGAATGCACATCCCTGGCAGGCGATGTATTGACAATGTGCCCACAAGCGGATTTATTCCCACCCCACTGCCAGTGAATTAATCCCAGCAGGAAAGGCAGAAGGGCGCAGGGCAGGGAGAGGCCTGGGGAGGATGTGATGGGGGGCACAGGGGCACCACGCATCCTGGGTGCCTGGCTCGGGTTGGACCAGCCCCATTGCCTTGAGCCGCGGCTGTTGCATCCCCTCCAGTGCTCCCACCGAGCTGCTCCCATCCCAGCGCCTCGGCAAGCATGGAGCCACCCTATGCTGGCACCTTGTGTGGGTCAGGGCACGGCTGAGCCCTGGGGCCACGTCCCTCCTCTCCTGCAGCCCTCACCACAGTGTGGGACCAGAGACGTTGCCCATGACGCTCCCCAGCACTGCCCTGCAGCCTTCCTCCTCCTCTGCTTCCTCCTCCATCCGCAGTTCCCTCTTTGCTCCCTCTTGCCCGGGAAGGGTCAGCGGTCTCCAGGGCGGCCATGGGCTCGGCCTTCATTCAACCTTCCAATGAAGGTGCCATTTCCAAGCAGGGTCTGGGGGCCGCCAGGTCCCACCTGGGCTGGCTCAGTGCAGGAAAGGGAGCCGTGGAAACATGAGGTGAGTGCAGATTTTCCATGCGTATGTATATAGGAGCAGAGGCAGCTGCCAAAGTAAACACAACCCTTCCCTTCCCAAAAATGTCCTCCAGGAACTGTAAAGGATCCTGCAGCAAGAATTCTGTCTCAGATCCTTTATGCTTTCTATCAAGGGAAGTGTATAAACCCGCTTCTTTTCAGCTCTAGCAAAGTCAACGTGCTTAGAGTGGTTTTTAATGACATGCACTGAAGGTGCTGGGAGCCGGAGCCATGGCCATGTGTACCCCGGGCAGGGCTTACGCAGAAAAACAATCCCAGTAAAGAGCTTTACAGCCACCAAGGAATGTGGAACCTCCACCGGCCCGGCCGAGGCTTGCAAAGCTAATTGCTTTGGGATTTACTCTTTGGGGGGGTTGAGTCTCCATGGTTGCTGCCTCAGAGGGTCCCAGCTGCCCCTGCGGTTCATTAGGATGCTGAACAGGGAACCAGAGATGCTTTTAGGAGGCTGCAGAGGCTGTGGGGTAGGGAAGGGGCCATGCGATTCCCATCTGCAGCTCTACCTTCTCCCATTACAGCGGGGACCCTCCTGTCCCCGAGGATCCGTGCTTGGGTTTGGTGGTGGCAGCAGTGTCCCCATGGCAGCTGTGGAAGCAGAGCCATGGGGGAACCCAGAGCCCTGGGGGACCATTCCCTGCAAGCTGGGACCCATCCCCTACCCGGGCTGAGTTCCCAGGGGTACCTTTGGAGGCCAATGCGTCCCCGTGTGTGCCAGCAGCAGCAGCACCTCGGGATGTGCCATGGCAGCCGCTGCCCCCAGGCCCTGCTCTCCAGCCTGGTTCCTTTACTGATCTTTCCTTGCTCATTTAAGTGACTTCGGAAAATGGGATTTTGGCTCTCAAATCGTTCAGGGGCTTTTGAAAATTTGACTCTAAATACTTTCCGAAGTGCATTTGTATGAAGTAATTCTCTCCAACCTCCCACAGTGGTAGTCAGATTGCATTTAATCCATCACTGAATGTTCCCGAAGGCTGGGATCTGGCACCGCGCTCCACACGGAGCTCACCCCGCGCTGTGCCGGCACCGACGCTTGGTGCCTGGCGTCCTCCTGCCTCTCACCTGCTTGGCACGATGCAGAGCCAGGGTGATGCTCCCCGGTCCTGCCCTCAGCACTGCGCACGGAGCCAGCACCGCAGAGCATCACTGTGCGGTGGCTTCGGCCTCCGGGCCATGGCGATGCTGCGGTGCCACCGGGGCCGCCAGCACAGCCCCTGTCCCCTTCCCACCCCCATGGCCGCTTTTCCTGCTGAGCACCAAGGGATGCTTTTGAGAGCACAATTATCCCTCTTGTGGAAACATGGAAACGATATCCCAATGCACGGCGCTGATTCAATTACGTCCGTGACCCACTGAAATTAAGTTAAGGCATTTTTCAGCCCTAGACTGAGTTATTTCTCCTTCCTCTCTTTCGTCCCTGCTGTGTGCAGCAGCAGGATGGCTGAGATGGGGCTTTTGGGGGGCAGTAAACCTGGGACGTCCGCTTTGGTGCTGCTGGCGCTGTCCCCGGGTCACTTACAGCCCCTGGCAGGGTGAGCTCCATCCAGGTCTCCAAGGCATCATCTCCTGCTGCCCTGGGAGGTCAGGGCCACCGTGGAGCCCTGGCACGGCCACCAGGCACAGAGCTGCCAGAGGCTGGAGGCAGCAGAGCCGCTAAAGCCCACACTAATCCGGGCTTCCCTCTCCCGCTGGAGGCTGTGCTGAATCCCACTGCTGTACCCAGGCTGAGCCCTGTGCCGGGATGAGCTGTGCCTGCGGATGAGCCAGGGCAGCAGTGCCACCAGCAGCCACAGCCGCTCAGGCACGCTCATCCCTGGTGCTCTGTGTGCACTGTTCAGGATGGCACCATGGGGACACCGCTATGCGTGAAGCGAGAGTCCCTGGGCAGAGGGGAGGAGATGGTGCATGGTGGGGTCATCCGGGGTGGCACATCCAGGCTCCATCCTGATGAAGGGGCAGGCACAGGGCCTTTGAAGGAGTGAGTGGTGCAGAAACAGGCACAGAGCAAGGCTGCAGCCCATGGTTCGCTCTGTGGGACAGAATGAGTCTGCGTGCAGAGGAAATGCTTTGCCAGTGAGAGCTCCACTTAAACAAGGCTGGTCCATTTCTGCTGGTGGAGGCCCCTCAATGCTCTGCCTTGCACCCCAGTGCTGGGGGCTGCAGGATGGATGCAGGCAGGGGAGCTGGCACTGCCGGGGATGGATGAGATGGTGCAGAGCATCTCTGCCATCCCAATGTAGCCATGGTTCCTGAGCAGCAGGTGACGATGTGCCACGGTTCAACCATGGCCGGGAGCAGCCCTGGAGCTGCCCTGAGCTGCTCCCCATGGCCTGGGATAAGGACCCCCAACCCTGCCTGCTCAGGACACGGAGAGGATCCGCACCCAACCCCAGCTCCATCGCCCGCATGGGGCTGAGCACATCAGCATTCCTGGGAGCAGGGTCTGGCCCTGCTGTGGCTGCTCGCCGAGGGAAGGCATTGAGGGGGGATTAGCTGTCTGATACCCCCCCTTTGCTCAGGCTCTTAATACAGAAAGCAAACACCCTTGTGCGCCCCAGAGGCCTCCATCCCGACGGGGCATTCTCCTTGCCCGTTGCCTGAGCAACCCTAATCTGCCTCCCGGGGCGTACGGGGGCCCTGCACCCCCCGGCCCGTGCACCCCAGCAGTGCCAGTGGTGTCCCGGTTGTGCCTGGCACGCGGCTGCCAGCAGGATGCCATGACTGCTCCGTTCCAGCTTGGGAACTGGCAGCGTTCAGGGGCTGGAGGAAAGGATGTGGGCACCCTTCTCCCTTGGGATGAGAACACCTCTGCTTTGAAGCCATTGGGAGCCAAGAGGCAGTAGGACCTGGCTGCACCGGCACCGCAATTCCCTACTTTGCTGCCCAAGGCAGCAGAACATTTGGGGTGGTGAAGTCCCCCCACAATAGCAAAAGTGGGGGCACCTCCCGTTCAGATTGACCCTGTGCCTGCAAAGGTGGTGGGGTTTGGGGGAGCACAGGAGCAAGCTGCTCCAGCCCTAGGCTGCCAGACGGGCCGTGACGATGCCTAAACCCCAACGTGCCCTATGCCAGGGCAGTGCTGGAGGCAGGCAGCACCCCGCTTTGGGTGCTATGCAGGTGAAGGGGGCTCTTCTCCTACCACTGTGACTGGCATTCCTGCCATCGGCTTCCCCAAGGGAGCTGCGCATCACTGCAGGATGATGGGCGAGTGGGTCCAGGGCTGCGTAGGACCCTGTGGGGTGGTGAGGAAGGGGCCAGGGTGGGGGGAAGATGCACTTTCATTGCTTTATTTTGTGCGCTGCCTCCTTCCTGTGAGGGAGAAACAGAGAAGCGCCGCGGGCTGAGACCTGCGGGCTTGGGGAGGAGAGAAACGGGAGAACAGAGGGAAAAGGAAGAAATCTCAGCAGCCGCCAGCCCAGCCCAACTCAACCCAACCCAACTCAACCCAACCCAACTCAACCCAACCCAACCCAACCCAGCCCAACTCAACCCAATGCAACCCAACCCAACCCAGCCCCGCTTATCCAGCCCCTCTCACCCAACCCCTCTCATCCAGCCCCTCTCATCCAGCCCCTCTCATCCAACCCCTCTCATCCAACCCCTCTCATCCAGCCCCTCTCATCCAGCCCCTCTCATCCAACCCCTCTCATCCAACCCCTCTCATTCAGCCCCTCTCATCCAACCCCTCTCATCCAACCCCTCTCATCCAACCTCTCTCATTCAGCCCCTCTCATCCAACCCCTCTCATCCAACCCCTCTCATCCAACCCCTCTCATTCAACCCCTCTCATCCAGCCC
>JASSUY010010241.1:0-13295 GCA_032466535.1 Forpus xanthops
CAGTAGTGATTTATGTTATACCTTAGTTACTAAACTGTTCTTATCTCAACCTGTGGGAGTTACATTCTTTCAATTCTACTCCCCATCCCCCAGGACTGGGGAAGAAACAGGGGGGAGTGAGTGAGCAGAACTGTTTGAGGGCCTCAAACCACGACATCATTGTTTCTTAAATGTCAGTAATCCCTTTCCTGATGCTCAATTTTCCATTACATTTGTAGTAGCATACTTCTTCGTATCACCCCATCCTGGTGTATTACAACAGAACAGCAGCTCACATTTTTCAAAGACAGCTTTGCCAAAGGTTATGATGCCACATTTTACTATTAAATAATTTTACTTTGGTCAAGAATGTCCTATTCTCTGAAAAATACTTTTGGAACAAACACAGGTTTTGGGCGGTAAGACCAGAAATTCTGGTTCAGAAATTTCATTTTTCAACACCGCAACGACCAAGGAAAGCACGACATCAAGAATCAGCCTCTAGTAAGAATTAAGTAGTGAAGGCAACTGGTCATACACTCTTTTAAATCTTCTCTAGGAAGAAAAAGGCTCAGCAAGTGGGCACACTCGTAAGATGACTAACTTACCTGTTTAATGGCAGAAACAGTATCAGTGAAAAGTAATTAAATATAAAGTACTGTATCCTGAGAGAGACAGCCCTGATCAACAGATTTTCCATGCACTGCAAATACCAGATGGGATGTGAGAATCCATCCACCACTGCACAGAAAAAAGATTAGATAATAAAGGTAAATAAACCAAAATCCATGACAAAACCAAACACCTGCTAGCATATGGCTGCAGATGGTTAGGATCCCAACCTACAAACAAGCATGTGCAAATTATGTTCCGAGGAGTACTTTCGAACAAAGCCTGCGCTAAATTTTGCATGAGGAGGCAGCACACATGCTGAGGCTCTAGGACTCAAGGCTTCATTGTCTGTGACAACAGTAAGAACAAGGTCCTTGCTAAAATGAATGTACAAGCTCAAGTGCTTGCACCACACATATTTGAGAACATTCAGAGAGCTGTATCTTCTCACTGTGACTTTGCATAGATTACCCCGAGCCATCACGCGCTCAGCACAGTGCAGCGAGGAGCAGGTCAGCCCTGCGCCTTTCCCTGTCCCCAGCTTTGCTCTGCTCTGCTCCCCAGGCACAACAGCTCAGCTCTCCATAACACCTCTGCTAGCTCTTGTGCCTACCCAGCATTTGGTTACACAAATGTACTAACAGTTATTACATATTATGTTATACATTTATGTAAGCAGCCATACAGCTTTAGTACTTTTATTAAGGGTAATGTTTATATAAGTCTTTCCATACGATGCTTTCTTTTATTTATAATGTTAGTAATTAAAAGTTCACTGCGATCTGCATCAGAGTGCAAGCCAAACACATCAGCTTCCAGTGCAAAGAAGCAACATTTTACTGAAAAATGCTTTTTCTTTTCTTTAGAAGTCCAGAAAATCTGAAAAGATGCGAAGCACCTACAGATGCTTTATGCTTTTCATTTTTCAGGAAAATGATTCGGGTAAGCGCAACTATCTAGTGACATACCGAACTAGTCACAGCATACTTTGCTATTTCAGACTTGTTATCTATATATCAAGAGGGAGAGGCTGTGCCTGTCAGATCCTGGTTTGAATGATGGTCTCCTGCCATTCCAAACCCCCTGGGCATAGATACCTGCCCTGGCCCACAGTATGGCTTTCCTCTGAACTTGAGCCTGAGATACGTTAAGCTGGATCATATGTTAAAGATCTTCGGTCTAGTTTACAGGATTTTAACAGCCTCAACAATGGCTTTGTAAATTTGTCCAATTTCAAAGCTCATTTTAAATGAAAGTTCAAAAGAAGCAGTGTTCAGGAAGTATGTAAAAGCACCCACAAAAGATCATTTCCAGCTATATTGTTACCTTTGAAGAGCTGCCAATATTAATACCCACTCAGGTATCAAATACCACCCTAGTGTATGTCATTCCCCAGTAACTTACAAGCATTGAGAGCAGCATCAAACAATGTTTAATCCCACCCCAGGCAGTCACGAGTGAAAGTCACACTTCAAAGGAGCTTGTACACGGGGATACCAGCAGGGAGGTGGAGAGCCTGTTTTTGCACCAAAACCCTGCTAGCCTTAAAAGCTCAAAACCACTTCTCTCAACCTCATCCCAAACACCAAAGTTAGAGGCCTCTACCTAGCCCCCATTCATCAGCCAAGAGAAAGGCAAGGTGGTGCTGATAAAACATTTCACCTGTGGCCTGGGCCATCTATATTTTTCTGGTGAGTAACTGGCTTCACTCTTGTCCGTAAGACTGCGCCCAAAAGAGCTCTGTAAGAAAAATGTCCCTACTTCACTGTTCTATCTGAAACCTATATATAGTATGAATTTCAGAAGGAGACCCATTGGCATGGCAGATGGACAGCAACACAGACCTGCATTTGAAAGGGAGGAGGCACAACTGACAGCACAATCTACACAGCCACCTCCAGCTGGAACAGCAGCTCTTCAATCTTTCAGAGACTCAGCTGAAACCAGCACTAGTTCCATTAACATGCCTCTGTATCAATACTTTTGTCTTTATAAAGTTGCAAGAAGTTGTTTTCCACAACTATAGGTGGGTTTTTTTGTTATTTTTTGAGCAAAACCATCCACTATGGTTTAAGCATCTAAAAGTAAGGCCAATGGTTCTCCAACAGACATTTTTGCAGCACTAAAGCAAGTGCCTATTGCTTTAGTATTTTTCTGCTTCCAAGTAGACCTTGAATACCCTCTGTATTCCTGCTTTCAAAGAAACCTGAAAAGGTACATAGAGTATACCCTCTAAAAAGTGGTTTATTGCTCTGTTATTTGGCAAACATAGAGATAAATACACCTTGATGCAAGTGCTCTCAAGGAAAACACCTTTACTACTGACATTTGGCCATTTATTAGGCTACAAAAGTCAACTATTTGGGATGAGCAAAACTCTTCTATTAGATTAAAAACTGAATGGTACAAGCAATTCTAGCTGTACTACATTTTAGCACCTTGATGGCTTTAGAGGACTTTTGAGAAAACAACAATTTACAGCACTTTTCACAAACATATGACCTTACTTGGGACATAAGATCAAGGTAAAAGAAAAGCCACTATAATGAACTCATTGACATGGACTACTACTGTTGATATATCATGTGCTCTACCGTGATTTTTGGAAAGCTCAAGTAGCTCACATAAAATTCTGGAATTGAAGGGCTAAAATCCCTTACGTACTTTTGTCTGGGTGAAAATAATTAACAACATACTGAGAAACAGACCTGTATTTCACGGTGTTTATTATGTCTTCATTTTCATAAGGCACCATACATAAAAGGGGTTATGCTCAAACCTTTCTCCTCCTTCCTTTGTAGCTCTTTGATCATAGACATAAATGGACTTTCTGCTCACTTTGCTACTTATTTGCCTGACTGCATTTTCTGTCTTACTTTCCAACCAAGAACACAAGCATCGCTCAGATTTGATGCATTATGCCAATAACAGGTACATCTATTTACATGCAATGAGATTCAAACACACATCATCACACATTCTGTCATGTTTATAAACAAAGCACACAAACATTTCTCAAAGATCTGCCGCACCTCAATGGTGCATTGAAGCATGAAGTTCATTTATTTCTCTCCTTTTTCCACTTAATCTCTCCTATCTTCAAGGAACAATCTTGTTGAGAGCACAGTAAGATGCCTTTTCTGTCCCGCTCTTACTCATTAACGCAATATAACAGAACTGTGCTTAAAGCCCATTACCCAAGCATCATGTCTTATGCCATTATGGGTTAGGCTGGGGTTCTTCCTCCTGTCCTATCTTCCTAAAAAGCCCACAAAGTATAAAAATACCCACACAGAATTTACCAGCGTGATCAGCAGGAAAGGTCCCCTAAAACAGACTATCTGAAGGGTCTTCCCTTCAGTTTGCTTTCATTAGGCATCAACCACTCACATTAGCAAACTGCCTCTTGAACATGATTTACTGAGAAATGGGCCCAACAGCAGGCTGCAGAGTCGAGCTCGGGAAGTTGAGAAAACTCAGGATTAAGTTGCTCTCCCTACCAATTCCTCAGTGCACTGGCTATATCTGCAATGCTCCTGCAGCAAATTGGAGTATTTGCTGCATATATAGCCCCCTCCCTTCCAATTATACAATCCTCCCTATCCTCCCTAATTTCTTGGAAATAGTTAGGAAATAGCATGAATAAAGTCTAGAAATGTCATTATGGGTAGCTCGACTCCATCCTGCCTTAGTCACAGAGGTCCTAAGAGATACTGCCCAAGTAAACACCTTTTCTCCTCCTCCTGCACCATGCTTAATTTCTTATTGCTTCCTTCCCCTCTCTTCTCTACAGCCCCAACAGACTTTTCAGATTCACTTTTTAGTTTTGACTCCATCACTGCAGTAGTCCTGCTCAATGTATCTGTTGAAGACATGGTCAGCTGCTCTGGAGAGCTGGTGAAAGCACTGGGGATGGGAATCTCACTGCTTACAGTGGGTAACAAGATTATATGAAGGATGCCACATCCGGGCGCTTGCCACAGGGTAATTTGGTGGGGTATTTAGGTGGTTTTTGGAGCAGAGGTGTTATTTGGGGGGAATTCAAGGTCCAAACCTAAACTAACAGCAGCATGTCTAGCTAAAACAGATTTTCTGCAGTGCTGTAAAAAGAACAGGCAATGAAAATCTGGAAGGTACTGGAAGCCAAGGTAAGTCAGACAAGACTGATTCTACATACAGCATAACAGAGGGAACACTACTGGGTTCCTCAAAGGGATGGAAAGAATAACCCAAGAATCGACTGGAAATTGCTTGATGTACAGAAAATAGCTGGTAAAATTCACAAAAATGAATAATCCTGAAAAAAGAATGGTACTGGAAAACTCTAAGGAACAAATCTGAAATGAGAAAGGCTTAATTAGATCATTTGTGAGCAATTAGTAAGATTTTGTCAAGAATGCCAGGACAGTGGACATTATTTTAAGTATCCTGAGCCACAGCCAAGTAAGGAGAAAAAAAATCAGGAGGGAAATAGGACAGTGATGCCTTCAATGACAACAGCACTTCTACTCCACAAGGAAGTATGTGCAGGTTGTTTATGCAGAACTGTCAAGAAAGATGCAGTAATATGCCTGCCATTACATGCCAGCTGCCATTCTGTTTGGCAAACATCCTATCTCTGTGTGGCTTTTTACAGTAAGCTGCAGTGAAACAAACACAGAAATGTTGTTTCTCGAAGACCAACCAATTCAGTCCGGAAAGGAACTGCGGGAGCAAAAGATAAGAGTATCCTGACTACCCGTGCCCCCAAAAGTTTCCATGGAAAACAAAACCTGAAAAGTTTTCTTCATAAACATTTCTCCTCCAAAACAGCTGAATTTTTTCTCTTCCACGCTGAAGTGCACACATTGTTGTCAAGTACCAAAAGTAATGCGTGGGGTGCAAGGAATAGGAATGACAGAGAAAGAAAAATCAAAAGACTTCCACCCTCTACCTCATACTGAGGACCTATTATCAGAATGATGCAGCAGAAGAGGCTCACCGAATTTGTGATTGCTTCTTTTAGTAAGGTAAGATTTCCCTGGTAAAAGCAGCATTGGTTTTAACTATTTTCAATCTGTATGCTGAATGATTTATCTCAATTAGGAAAGTCATCAACCATTCCCAGGTCTATTCAAGGCAACATTCACTCTCCTCTGTACTCAGGCAGATTTTAATGAAGCTCGTTTTCCAAAAAATATCAAAGGTGAGGAAAAAGCTACTGGCTTTTAAAAACTAAAAACATTCCTAAGAACCTTTTCAGAAATTATGAGCAAAATTGCATATCATGATTTGATAAATAAAGATGACACTGTCCATTTTAATGCTCTTCCTTATGTTTAACTATAAATACCAACTATAACTTAATATTTCTCAAAAGTAGTCTAGCATTCCAAATCTTACACAATCACATCTTTGTGAATCTTATTTTTCCCTCCCAGTCTGTCTATAACACGGCCGAAATGCAAACAGATTATGCTTCATAAATGCTACCAAATGCATGAATTTTAACAATCTATTAACATCACATTCTGTTGCCACTGAGATGCATGACAAGCTACATGTCAATTGTCACTGTTTCTGCTCTCTCTCTCACAGCAGGCAGCAGATACACTTTGCAGAAAGATCTGCAAGTGTAAATCTCTAAGCAGTTTAAACTCGTGCCTCCCTTCTGGCTGAAGTGACACTTCATGTACTTCATTATGCAAGACATGCTGGGAAAATGGGCTGTGATATGGAAACAGAATACAGGAAGAAGTAATTGGATTAATTCATCAATAACTTATGAATGCATACTAGTGACTTGCTAAAGACACCTATCAAACAGTAAAATGGCATAAAGGTAAGATGCTTGGAAACACTTCAGTACAACTGGGACCAGTAATCCCACTGTGCTTGCATTATTATAATGATCTTGGGCAATTCTTAGTAACTGGGGTAAAGCTTCAAGCATCAGGAGTAAGGCTAGCAAAGGCCTCAGTAGCCACTGATGTCTAGAAGGGAGTAATGACCATAAGTATAGAAATAGGTAGAAAGAATGAAAATCCTACAGATGCCTTGAAGGTTTGGCCATTTCAAACACTAGGATTCCAATAAGGAATATAAAATACTTTAAACAAGGGAATGATGTTAAAATAAAACACTTTAAACAAGGAAATCTTACTTCAGTAAGATTTCAGGTCTGGTTTATTTTTTTGGTAGGTCATTTGTCCATCCATCCTTCCTCCCAGACACCTTCACACTTCATATTTCTTTATAAAAGATTTATTCTTTTTATATCAGCAGTAATTTAATTCAGTTGTTGCTCGCTCCCTCTCTTCTGGCAAAGAACAGAAATCATGGTGAAATCGAGCGGTAATTGTTTCTGCAATACCATCTTGTGCAAAGGCTCTGATGAGTGAATAAATACCTCCATAAACAGCAGCTGAAGATCACCTCAGCAAAAATACCTTGCTGATTATTAACCACCTAAGCAATCACTTTCCATAATACTGCTGAGCCCTAAATATTCTATTTGCCAAGACCAAGCTTCCACTCAAATTGTCACCACTTCTGGGCGAAGGACTTCACTGTATTACCAGTCAACACACTTACCAGCAGAGCTGCCATTCAGAAAGGCTGGAGGAGTGAGCTGGCAGGAAACTCAACACAAACTCCTGCCCCTGGAAAGGAATAAGCCCTGGAAGCAACAGGCTGGGGACAGGCAAACTGGGGAGGAACTCTGCAGAAAAGTCTCAGCTGTGGCCAAGAGCAAGTGGAGCACAAGCATACTCTGACAGCAAAGATTCCCAATGCTGTCTAGGGCTGTACAAATAGAAGCATATATAGTAGATCGAGGGAAGTGATTAACCCCTTGTACTTTGCACACATTAAATTGCATCTAGGATGTCGCGTGACCCTACACTAGGACACTGTCCACTTCAGGACATCCCAGTACAAGAAAGATACTGATGAAAAGGAATGAGTTCAACAGGGGATTACTGAGGAGACTGGAAAACTTGGCCTATGAGAAGAGACTGAGAGAGTATGGTTTGTTTATCCCAGAGAAGAAATGGCTTCAAGGGAGCTAGTATCTGCCATGGAGACATCATGAAGACACAGTGAGCTACTATACAGTGTTGCACTGCAGGAAGAGAGAGTAGCCATAGTTTGAAAAAGGAAAGATCCCAAACAGATAAACTTGTGGAGGAATAATCACAACAATACTTAAACATAGGGAAAAAGCTGCCAAGACAGGCTGCAGAATCTCTTCTTGCAGGTCTTCAGGATCACACCGGACAAAGCCCTGAGCAGCTGGTTAAAATTCAGTATCAGCCCTGCCTCCAGAAGTAAATTGGACTCAGAAAGTCCAGAGGCCACTTCCATCACAAATGACCCCATGATTCTATTCATACCTTAAATCTTCCCTTATACTAGCAACAAATCAAAGTAGCAACAATCCTTGACTTCATTTCAGTCATACTGGCCCTCAAATCATTATTTCTGCACCCATGGTGTGACCTACTGCTTGGGTTTTTGCGGTATCATCAAGAAAATGGTGCCCTGCCTAGCTCACAGGCACCTTCACACACTTTGGATGATCATGTAAGTTTAACTGAATGGTTTGTTTTCCTGTTATCAATCCCAAACATGGGTGATAGTTGAGTCAGCTTTATGGGCAGACAAAATGAGGCCCACACTCAAGAGCCAGGAGGAGGGTGGGGAGGAAGGTGGTTCTAGGCACTAGAGTCCCAAACAGGTATCTAGTCATAACCAGCCCCAAAGAGGAATGTTTTGCCACGTCTGGTGTGGCATATCATTCATGCTTTCTCCTGCAGACTTGCAGCTGACAACCAGAGGATTTTTGGGCAGTGAGCAACCTCAGAGACATCTTGAATGTCACTGGAAGAGGGGAAGGGGACCTCAGCATACTCAGGTGGCTTGGAAAGGCATCTTCCCACTTCTTGGACGCCCATAACTAAACTCGGCTGGACTCAGCAGAGCGCATGCTATTTTGGAGCACACTTTTCTTAAGAATAATAATGTACAAAAATCTGCTGTAAATTGATTCTGTTGTAACAGACCAAATAACAGTAACTGTATGCAGCCAATTGCTCACACATGATAAAAATGGCATTAGAACTGAAATTACAGCTTCAATTTCTATTAGAATTTAAGTTACTCGTGAAACACCTTGACACATTTTATAAATTTTGAGAGCAGTTACATAACTGATAATTGAAATAAAAATTTTCAGCTGCCTACCATTTTAAAGCTTAACAAAAGGGAAGGTATATGAGACTTCAGTATTACTCCTTTATGATACGTCAAATTAACTTGGGAGATCGCTGGTGGCTAATGAAGACGAACAAATGAAGTACTAAAAAGGCTCTTGGTAAGCTACAGAAAAAAAAACCATTATCTTAAGATTCAATCAGGTTTTAATCTAAAAACCTTGTTTCCCAGACTAATTGACAAAATGAAATATCAAAATGTTTATGATTTACAGAATGGAGCAAAAGGGCATGTGGAGGGGAAGTTCACACTGCAGCAGGCTGAAGCCTAGCTTCCCCACACCCAAACTTTGAAACATGAAAAGAAACATTAAAGTTTGATCACACCAGTGCTCTGCAACAATACAGTGATGACTGTGATTTACACATGCTATGTTTTCTATTTTCACCATCAACTCAGTATATAAGAGTATAAAACCCAAGTACTGAAAGCCACCCTTTGTGGCTAAATGGCCATTCATGAGTACAGGAGCTGGCACTTTCAAAAGATTGTGCATAGTGTAAATGCTATTTCACACTGGCTTAGGCCAACCCAGGTCACTTTTTCCTCCAGAAAAAGGGTGGCTCTGCTCTCACAGACAGCTACTGGCCTCCCTATGGTAGTGCAGCTACCAGGAGATGGAAACCTTGCCCAAAAGACTTCATTTCTTCCCAGACTAAAGAAAATTTATACAATTCAATTCAAGCTTAGTGAGGTTATAAAACAGATACTAAAAAATTGCCTAGTATGCAGGGAGCTGAATTTGAGGCTGACTACAGAGCTTATGAGGAATTTCACTGTAAGAAGGAAATATTCCAGAAGGTTGTTCTCCAAAAAGAAAACTATGCACGCACAAAAAAGTCTACATTATGCAAAAGAAAGGAGCTTGCCTATCCCACATTTAGAACAGACTGAATAAACAAGTCCAAGAAAACAGGTAAAAGGAAACAGTTTTGGCTGTAAGCTCACATGCATGCTGTCGATCATTTTTCATTTGTATTGAGAAGTGAAATACAGGCTTTTCATCAATAGTGCAGGATGCTCCTCTGTGTTAAGTATCATAAATGTGGTAAGATAGTCCTTTTCCTAAAGGATTTGTAATCTCTGTTGGGTGGACTGGTTCCAAACAGCTGTAGTCACAGGGAGGCGATTGTAAATAATCATCATCTAACAGATGAGGAACAGTCATGAGGGGAAGGGAATGACTTGACAAAATACCATCTATTCAGAAATCGTGTCCTAGGTTAAACTGCAACATAAAGGTATAAAACCACATCATATACAAGACCAACTCAACAGGGAAAATAAAAGCCTGGCTCCTCCAAAGCATGGAGGATCAGAGGTCCTAAGGAGCAGAAACTGGTAATGGATTCACCGGAGTACCTTCTGGAAAAAGTAATAGAAGCCAGTATTATTACACACCAAAATTAATTTGTGTTACCAAAATTAACTTTGATATCAAATTGTTATAACTCAATTTTCAGTTGACCTAGTTGCAATGATCTAACAGGGAAAAATGGGGTAATTTAAATATTTTGCACATCAAGAACTTGCTGACAAAGCCATTGGGACTTAAAGATCAAACATATTAGTGCAGAAAGTAAATAACTCAGAATAATCACAACTGTCATTCATTATCCTTAGTACAGGTTTTTGCTGTCCTCTGATATTTCAAACTAAACAATTAGGAAGGATATTTAATGGCCAGGTTTGAGTCCAGACTTAAGATACAACTCTTTCCTATCAAGTCTGCAGTTTTTAGGCACGCACACAAAAAATTCCTGTGTAGAAAACAACAACAAAAACTCAGGGGATTAAGAAGAAAGGTTATGACTGTAAATATTTTTTTAAGCATACTCATACGTTCCTAATAAAACTGAAGTACTTTGCATTAGCTTCAGATTCACATATTTAACTGGAGCAAACTGCCCTTTAAGTTCCCTTAGTGACCATTAATAATTTCCAAGTGTTTCTGAACATTCTTAAAAAAAGTACTATTTATCAAGCTGAAGGTCAGTAAGAAAGCTCAAAATGTCTGAATAAAGTTTAAATCCACAGTGACAGCAAAATGCAGACCTGCTCATACATTCACTAATACAGATGAAACCTCTCATGAGGAATGACTATACTGTAACCAGGAACCCAGCACCAATTCTTCAAGCTAGTGAAGTATTAAAGTTATTAGCTTTACTTTTGCTAACAAGCAGGTTGGGGCTATTATTATGTATTATGCTGGTATGATCTACACATAAGCAGATCAATAAGTTTAAAAACCAAACTGATCATGCACAACCACCTTGCAGAACCAGTTTTTTCACTTCCACCACTTTGTAACTCCCCTACACTGGCTTGTTTCTTCAGTTTTAGCCCAACAAAGGTGCAAGTGGAGAAGAGTAGAGTACAGTCCCATTCGAATAAAACCAATGCAAGCCATCTCATGGAGAGGAAATAAATAAATGCAAGCTTAGGATGAAAAAATCCCAATCATCCAGACAATCCTATCAGATGCTTGCTTTGGTAAGTGAATGCACGTGCATTCCTACCCCTGGGTACCATAGCTGTTCCTTATCTTCCTGTAACAGACTTGAGTAAACTAGAGAAACTTGTGATACCGCCTATAATAACAGGCCAGATAAGACTGGCACGTAGGCAGATGATGGCAGGAAGTAACAGGTCACTTTGGAGAGGACAGAGTATTTTCTCATCAGCAGCAGTCCCTGGCTTCCAGAGGCCAAGCTGGTGGCACCTTGAACCACCCAGCCCAGCTTAACAACTTACCCCCCCCCCCAGCTTTTGTGCTTTCTAAGCACAAAAAGTCTTACACAGTCAAAATGTTTCCTTAAAAAACAAGCACTACTGTTCCAGTTCTTCTGAAAGAGGGGTGGGATGGAGGGCTGCTAGTTGTAGTCTAATCAGCTCTTGGGTTTTGGGGCTATTGAAAAATCATGCGTCCAAATTTGAAGGGCTTCAAGAAAAGCAAATTTAAAAAAAAAAAAAACCCAAACAAAATACCACCACCAAAACCAACTCACACAAACCAAACCAAATAACATCCCCTATCTCTCCACCAAATTCGTCAAAAGCAAGAATTGAAAGAATTTGGGACAACTTATTAAAACCAACAAAACACCAACTGCAGCTACAGGAGAAAGTTCGAGTTTCTGTTGCTACTTACCCCACAACACAGCATACTTTCCACTTTCAAAGAGAATCTGCTGTCTACATGGATTCATCAAAGCCTGAATTCCTAAACAGTAAATGGATGCTTCATTCTCATAAACTGCAAGAGAACAAGCCCCCACATTTCACCACAAAATGTCTCCTGTTACATTACAGTTTTTAACATTGATCACAAGTATAAGGTTTCATGCGAGGGAGAACGGAGCCCAAAGGGAATTTCTGCTTGCATGATAAAGATGCCTGTGCTTGTGGATAAGGGCCTGGAAGTGCAGAAGCATGTTTGACCTTCAAATGTCAGCATGTTCATCTTTTGAAGGCTTCGGATGTTTACACAAGCATGAAGTGCTGTAACTCTTTTCCTAGAGACACATTCTGAGCTCAGCGATCCATCAAGTGGGAATATGGCTAGTGTCATCCCAGCACAGCTCCGCGGACGCAGCCCTGTAGCCCTTGAATACCAGCTTGCCATTTCCTGGGAATGCTGCTGGGTCCAACACGAGGCTGTACCTCTCCTCCACCCCAAGCCTGTCAGGGATGAGGTCTGATGAATGAACTGAGCAACTTCCAGCAGTTCAGGCACAGCCCTGCAATGCTGCCATGCCACCCCCCCTTGCCAGTTATGGATAATTTATATTTTGAGGGCAGAAAAACGCCATGGCACTGCGCTGTCACATCATAGGTACTAGGTTTATTCGTTCTCTTTACCTGAAGGGTGAAGTGCCCTAAATGAGAAATACTTTGCTGAAAATTAATCAGGCTCTTCCCCACACTTACTGAAAGCCATCTCGCTTACATTTTTCCAAGGTTACAGATGAGCTTTCTGACCCAAGCTTTTTCCAAATGGCAGATATCCACTCAGGATGAGAAAGTAAGGGCATATTTAAAAACAGATGTTTAAGATCTTTTAATGAAGCTGTCCTGGGTTCAACAGTAGCAGTCATTTTTTCTCCTTCTTGGTAGCTGGTGTAGCACTCTGTTTTTGACTTTCGGCCTGGGAACAGCACTGATAACACCAATGTTGTTAGTTACTGCTGAAAAGTTTGTTCTGACCAAGGACTTTCTGAGCCTTATGCTCTGCCAGGGAGGAGAGGAAGCTGGGAGGAAGCAGAGACAGGACACTTGACCCAAACTGATCAAAGAGGTATTCCATACCACAGCACGTTATGCCCAGTATGTAAAAATGAGGGCAGAGACCTGGAGGGTAGAGCTGAGTATCGGTGGTGAGGGGTTCTATTCTCTTTCCTTTTATTTCCCTGGTCATTATTATTATTGGTGGTAGCAGTAGTGGTTTG
>JASSUY010010245.1:10161-21540 GCA_032466535.1 Forpus xanthops
GCCATAACTATAAACACTGGTGTTATCAGCACTGTTCCCAAGCCAAAAATCCAAAACACAGCACTACACCAGCTACTGTTTAAAGGGGAAAAATGACTGCTGCTGCTGAACCCATGACAGTAACTGGTTTTAAGTTCTCTGCACTGCACCTGGTCTCTGTTAACCTTTGATAATAAGATCTGAAGTAACAGCTGCCTGGTCATTGAGACTCAAGAAGAGCAGGAGTTTGGAGCCCAGAAGCTACAAGACAGTTGTTGTGACACCAGATCTCAGAGATCTCTAACAGTATTGCCCTGAAACCTGTCTGTCTTCTAACATAACTTCTGATCTTTAGTTATGCTACACTATAGGGGACCAACATCATTACCTAATGGTTAATTTAACTGGTGATCCCCTTAAGAAAATGGTATTTTCAACTTGTATTTTCATTAAATATAGTCAGTTCTGTTCCACCAAACAGGATATTGTCAGAGGACCTTTTGATCTATTTTAACATGGCAGATGCAAAATTACATGGGAAGCTTGTATCAGAGAAAGAAATTGCACCTAAATTCCTAAGTAGTGACTCAGCATGAAATAAATTTTCCCTTCCATAAGGATAGAGTTATTTTTCTGGGGAAGATGAAAAACATTCTTTTTGCACCTTTTCCACATGTATTTATTCAAAGGCCCTTTAGGAAGTGAATGAAGAGGAAAATGCGTGCTTCACTACACCTTTATAATCTTCACAGAACAAAATTGCCTAATTTGTGTCTAGTGTGTAAACACTGAAGTGTTCAAATATTGAAAAGACATGCTTTGCAATGCTAATTAAAATTCCATATTATTGAAAATTGCAGTGTTATTTCAGCTTTTCCATTTTCTGATAAAAGTTGTCCTGAAAAAATATCTTTAAAAAGATGCAGTATTTTCTTCTGTTTCTATATTTCAGTCTTATTCAAACAATATTTTCACAATATGTCAGGTATAAATTAGCAGTAGATAAAAATCTGACTATGACATAGTACGTGGCCTACTTTAAATGAACACGACATTGCCTATTTCACTTTTCATGTTAAATGTCTTTTCTGATTTTTCAGTACTAGAGTTATGTGGTAAACCTGCCATATTCGCAAATTTAATGGAACACCCTTTAGGGATAATATATAAATAAATATCAATCTGCCTCGGAGACATACTTATATTTACACCAGTTTAATAATTGAAATAGAATCAAATAAAATCATCATCCTCATCCTAATGAAAAAGAAAGAGAGAAATGAAATATAATGCCCAGGGAAGTTGTGAGTGCTCCATCGCTGGCGGTGTTCAAGGCTGAGTTGGACATAGCCTTGCGTGACATGGTTTAGTGGGAGGTGTCCCTGCCTATAGCAGGGGGGTTGGAGTAAGATAATCTTAAAGTCCTTTCCAACCCTAACTATTCTATGATTGTATGATTCTATAACCAAAGAAAAAGTGATGCACAATACAACTGCCCACCAGCCTGATCCAAGCAGTAATTTGTAATTTTTTTTTTATATAATGAGCTGTCACATTTTTTGCCATCCAATGCATATATGATTTTGCTGCTGATGTAACCAGTTTATCTATAACGTAATCAGCTCAGTAGACTTTGCTGTATAACGCTAACACTCAAAGTAATAAGATTTATGATCATAAATCTCTCAGTTTAAAGAGTAAAAAATAGCTTTCCACTACAGATCAATCAGTTTACTGTGTGCACATACACATTTTCTCAACATATGCTTTAGCTCTTTTCAGTATTTTGTTTCTGTCATAAACCTTTAACTTAGTTAGCAGCGCACTGGTATAGTTGGTGATGCATTTGTTATGACTTTAGCAACCTTGTTCTTTATCATAGACTATTAATTAGACAATTAAATTTTTGTAGTAGAAATTCTTAGGGATTACTGTTAAATAAGAGATGAGAATGAAAAAAAATGAGATATTTTTGGAACAGCATAATAAAGAAGTGGTAAGAAGTTCTGTTTGTACCTATTTTCTTTTAAAGTCTTCAAAGTTTCAATTTCCTTTCTATTTTGAGAGGTGCAGATCTTTCACCATTAGAAAATAAATTTATTAAAGAAAGGTTGTCAGAGTAAATTAAGTCACTCATCTCCAGAGTTCAAATTCTGGTTGATATTTCAAGAATCATTTGAGACAGAGAAATTGACCATGCTGTACAAATTAATTGTGTGAGTTTCTGCCCAAGGTAATTTAACTGCTAAATAGAAAAAGGCCAAATGGTGAGGTTAAAATTGGACTGTTAGAGAGCTGAAAATCAGATTAAGTACATTAAAACCTCCCTCCATCTGGCAAAACATTGTCATGGTCCTTGGACCAAAGGCCTGTTCTTGCTATCTTGCCAGTTGTGGGATCCCTGAAGAAGGACCTGGGCAGAGGCACATAGGTAGGGATGCAGGCATGGCAAAGATCAGTCCGTGCTGGAGGATCATTGAACTGCTGTTTTTTGCCTGTATATCAGGGATTTGCACAGCTGTAGTTTGGCACTGCGCTTTGATCTTTCCAGCAGCAGAGCAGGAATCTCAAGCATGTTTGATTGGGTGCCTCTAAGTCCATCACATGCCTATGTTATCACAGATCTACTTGTCTGCCATAGAAGGCTAAACAAAGAGTACAATATGTGTGGATTTTGACATTCCAGCTTCAGGTCACTGTAATTCACTTGAACATGTTTACAATCTTTTTTGCCTTTGTTATTTTCCCTAATGTCACACAGACGTACATGCTTTTCTTTAAAGTAGATCAGGAAAAAGACACACTGCTGTCTTACCATCATCATCTTCCTGGGAGGTAGATATAGATTGTTTACCACTTTCAGATAGCTGCACTCACCACTGAATCTATCTGTGATTTAAAAGAAAGAAAAGCTACTTCTTACTTCCAGAAAGGAAAAAAAAATACCTCTTTCTTCCAGAAGAAATCTTTCCACTCAGAGCCATCAGTTGTCAAAAACATAAATTTCTGTACGTATTGTTAGTCTTTAAGTCAGGCTGTGCTTTCAAAACTCATTAAGAGGTCACATTACTTCAGAACAGTCAACACTGCTCAGTTGAGTTCTACACCATAATGTCAGTTTATCTCTAGTCAATTATTATTTTCTAGAAAATTAAATCAGTGGACCTGCCTCATTTGGAAGAATAAAAAGAAACCCAACTGGTTTATAATCAATTAATTCAAACAAATTATGATATAATTAACTATAAAAGGATTTAATGGAAATAAAAATCTTAAAATAACAAAAATAACAGTTCTAGTTCTGAAGGGAAAAGTAATCTATAACTGTTTGTAGTACTACAGAATCAGAGTTACAAATCTCTTAAGCAATACACATCAGCATGGGTTTTCAGTTTATAATTTTGATTTACATTGATTTGTTCAGCATAGTGAAAGCTTAATATTCCTCAATGTTTTTCCTACTGTGCTGTGACATTCCTATAAGCTTCTCTATTCCTCTGCTGTGTTTATAAGCAGGGAGGCAGAGTGACTCAGATGTACTCTTTGTTTCTCTTATTTATATTTTTCAAACATTGATGACTTGTTAATAAAAATACATTTTTTGTTAATAGGATTTTTTTTTTCAGTGTGAAACTTTATTATTCCCATCCATACTCATAGAACTTCAGGTTTTACTACTTTTTTATGTGAAAGAAATAAAAAGCAGGAATTGTTCACCCCACAGTACTTGGATATCAGCTGTTACATGTAAAAATTTTAGAGATGAAACCAGTCACACCAGCTTGCTGACTAGATTGTTGAAACACTCTAGCAAAATAAGGGGAAGAAATTAGACACCCTGTGGACTTAGAAATATTGATAATTATAAAACTGTTCAGTAGATGCATCCCTGTTACAAAAATTACCACAAGGAGCACTGAAAGAAATTTTCCCAATAGAAAGGAATAAAAAAAAAGGAAAAGAAAGAAAATAAAAGAAAAAAAGAATCCTACAGAGATTATGCTACCTTGATGTGAAATCAAGAAATTTTGCTGAATAGTTCATTGCTCCCTGCAGGGAAAAGAAAAATGCAGAAATGTGTCAGACACAGCCTGGTACTGGATGATAACGAAAATTAAAGACTTAGATTACAGTTATGTCTGTCTTTCAAAGTGAAAGCAAGAAAAGACATGGGTTGAGTGCTTTGATCTGAGCACATGGTGTTTGAATAACAAGAAAATATTTAGCCAATTAGTCAATGATATCAGATAAAACAGACTCCCATGCAAAAAATAAAGATTTTAATGAAGAGCTTAGCTGATGCCATCCCTAATTGGGAATCAGTGGTAGAAATTTTACCAGGTAACATTTCAGTCTCCCATCACCAGTTTCTAGCTTATGTACCCGTTGGTGCTTATGAGTTTGCATAATGAAACTAGTGCTAGGGCACTACAGGCACTGTCAGTTCACTGAGGCCAGAAGCTCCCTGGCATCCATCATGGTAAGACCTGGCAGTCAGGACCCACCCCACCAACATAAGCAAGAGCAGGGTAGCCAGTAGGTACTTTAACAGCCCCAGCATTGGGCACCTCCATGGGGATTGGGACGGGCCAGACTTGTACGTGGGTCCATGGGTGCCCTAACTTGATAGGGTCTGTGGCTGTGCATGTAAGGGCTGCGGGAGTCTGGAGACTGGTCCTGCTGTGAGATCACTGGGAAAGGGGCTGACAGTTCTGGGGAGTGGTAATGGGGTCCTGGGGGATGGGTAGGATGGTGAAAGCCCCAGAGGAGTTTCAACAGGGGCAGTCAGGGAAAGTGGTGCTTTTGAGGCCATGATAGGAGGTAACTGAATCAGTTTACTTGGATAGGACTCCGGAATTTCCACATTTGCTTTGGTACCAGGTGCATATGCCCAGATTCTGCCAAAGGGAGCTGCAAGTTCCAGCTGGCTCCAATTGCCCCATCACAGGGCAGAGCTGAGCCTCTCAGCCATGGGCAAGAGCCTTGGGGAAAGTCTGGGTAAGGAAGGGCAAAACAGTGCCTGGCAGCCAAGGCTGAGGTGAACAGGCTGAGAAACAGCCCTGTGAGACCTGAGGGCAAAGCGGAAGCAGAGCAGGAGGGGCTTTGGGTGCCTGGCAGAGATGCCACTGAATCCTCTTGGGAAGGAAGACTAATAGGACTTGCTACTATTACAAAGGTGTTCATCACCTAATTGTTTGCAGGCCTATTCTAGTCTGTGAATCTTCTCAAATGAATTACAAAGAAGTTCTGGGCATATTAAAGAGTTACGAAATTCCTAAGGATTCACTATAACAATGCAGTTATTTTAACTTCAGATAAGTTATTTACTGTGGTGATATTATCTAGGTCCTTACTCACCTAATACCGCTATGGCTGAGGAATGAATCACTATGAAGATCAATGTACTGTACGGTAATTCAGATGTAACATGTTAAGTGTAAGACTGAAGGTCAACAACTGGAGCAGTATATGGGCATAAATTATTACTTAATAAATTCACATTTATTAGAATTTTATTGTATGGCATAAGACTGGGAACATGGTAATAAAAAGGCCATTATTGGCATAAATTATAATGACCACATTTCTTACAAGTGAATGGATAATTCTGACCTTTTAAAACATCTATGAAAGCAGCATGAGGCATCTTCTGCTCTAATTTATGATAATATGGCTATCGATTAACCTCAGAGATACCCTAATGGAGTAGCACAATAAAATTTCTACACCCTGAGTAATTTCTGAGGAAGGAAAAAAAGTAAGAAATGGGTAAAATAAGCTGAACTGCATGAAATAACTGCTACATGCGTACTTCAGGGAAGTGAAAAGTAAAATAAGATCTTATATTGTTATATAAATGGAATGATTAAAACTCCTAGGCTTGTGTAAATAGTTTCAATTCAATAAATTCAATTAATTTCACTATTTCCGGTGTCTATATCGATAATATCTATAACAGAATCATTGCATTTTAACAATGACAGAATAATATTTCATCTTGGGAATCTAAAGAATTTTGGTCTTCAGAAAGAGATATAGGAAAAGCTTTATAATGATTGGATTAGTTTACTAAACAGGTATTTTAATAAAAAAGTTTAACATAAAGGTATTCCAAAAATAGAGATGTCTACAACTTTAGAAACTACTTATTGTAGCTGCATAGTCTCCGAGTTATTGTTAATAAGAAAAACTTGGTGAGTTTTCACAAAGCTTTCTCTGTAAGAGGACGAACTTTTTCTCTTTGAATTGCAAATCTATTGTACAGCCAATTTTGATATTTTTTGTCATCTTTAAAAATATATTTATAAATATATTCAATATTTTTGTGCCTAGCAGGCAACATTTATAACTAAACATGGCATCAGTAGAAAAAAAATAACATTTTTTTTCTTCATTGACTCTTCCATAAGAGTTATATTAAATGTACCTATTGCTTTTCGAAAGATCATGTAACACTAAAAATTAAAACAAAATTTTTTCTCTTTAGCCTTCATAACACAGAAAATGATCGAGATTATTCAAAGATCAGTAAATATAGTGTTGTTTTCTGAGGATTTGATTTGCTTGGTTTTCTCAACTTTCTCTATGAAAGCCCAACAACTGTTTAATGTTCCGTCTCCACTGGAACTGCTGTACACTGAGTTAGTTGTCTTATGTCAATTCTGTGTATCCACTAATGATTTATTTCAGAAAAAAAAAAACACAAGAATTTTCCCTTTACCACATATGCATACCTGTTCTTCCTTTTGAACATTTATGCAATTTTTTCCTTCATTAATTATTGTTTATATTTTTGTTTATTTTTACTATTTCATATTCTATCAATTGCAGCATTAAATAACAATTATATACTCTTTTAGTATTATCCATTCTATATGTTTTGCTTTTCATGATTTTCAACGTAATCTGCTTTTCAAGAGTATTCATATTTTTTCAGAGTTCTTCTTGAGCTAATCTGTTGTAATTTTATATCCATTAAGGTTATTGTGAGTGTTGTGGCCTGTCTCACTTCCTAATATTAATGTACCAAAGGCACTCAATTTTATTAATGCTTTCAACCAAACTACATGGAAATCAGTTCAATGTCACAAAACTTATGCACCAGGTTAGCTGACAAATAAGGTTGTTACTCCTTTCCTTTGGAGAAGTAGCCGAACATTAGTAAAAAAGACAATAGATGATGCTCCAGTATTGACTGTGTATATGTTTAAAAGCTTGAAAAGTGCAAGTGTCTGCTGCCTTCTTAACACCCTAGACAAAAAAGAAAGGCTACATATGAGAAGGGAAATAGGCATATTCAGTGTTCATTTCCTCTTGGGCTTTCCTGAAGACAGAAGTTACAGTTTCCCAAGTGGAACTTGCTGTCTGAAAAAGAAGTCATACCCAGGGCCTGAGTACTGAGAGGCCAATGAACTTCTGACATCAAAAAATGTGGTGCTGTTAGTCCTGGTCTTATAAGAGCCTTGCTTTTGATTTCTAATACTTCAACAACACTATGAAATTCAGACTTTCAAAAAGTAATTAAAATCTGGAATTGTTCTTCCTCAGCTTATAAAGATCAGCCAAAGATATACAATGCAAAACAGACTAAAGCATGAACCACTGGAAGTGTTACCATAAAAGTCAGTCAGAGAAAATCTCTAAGACTCAATTTGGAGTTTCAGAAAGCAGGCACTCTTTATCACCACGTTGGAAGCACATGCAAATCATTTCTTAAAGGTGAGTGCACCCGTTAATTGCTGACAGCAGCCATATATTTTGCATACTCATGCATATTCATAGCTTTCCCATGAACTAATTCTAATATTTGCATTTTAATTGCTCATGTGCTTTGTTGCTTAGTGGGGGTCTCTGGTGCTCATTGATAGCCTACCTCACTGTGATTAATGAATGGCCTCAGCTCTTGCACACAGTCACAAGGTCCTAGTGCTGAGCTAGCCGTAGGTGTATCCTTGCTTCTGTTCTGTTCTAGTCTTGCTGTACATCAAGCTACACAACTAGTTTTTTCTTGCATATGTTCTCAAGTTCCCTCTTTTTATTTTTCATTCTGTCACTGCTCACAGCAACCAATGACTTTTTTTGGTTCTGCCTTTCTTGTCTTTTTCGGCTTCTACCACTTACATTTGCTATTTTAATCTCTTTCCACCCCTACATGTGAGCTGAGTTTTCTGTTGGCTTCTTTGCACACTTTTTTGCCATAATGAAAAGATAGACCTGAACTCAGAGTTTAGCAGGAAAAATGTCTATCAACAAAGGGGAAGTTTAGCTCCATTCCTACATCCCTGAAATACTAAATTTCTCTGTGAATCTGCACCTTTTGTTTATAGTGAGTAGCAGCTTTGGTGAATTTACCAAATTCTGAGAAAAGTGATAATCCATGTGCTCAGTAGATACTTCAGTAATTTCTCTAAAAAACTGAAAATCAGATTTTATCATTAAAACAGTCAGACAGACTATTTCCTTCACTGTCTTCTAAGGTGAAGCAGGATGCAATATGCACTTCACAACTTCACTTTTAAGGAATAATGCCCTGTTCAGCCAGTGGAGATGGGACTGCCAGCTTGTTGAGAACTGAATACACAGACTGCAAGTATGTGATGCTGCATACTGCTTCTGGGACTGCAAGCGGGCATGCAGAAGTCCAAAAGCTGCTTCTGTTTTAAAAGAGAGGGAAACAGACACAACCAGAAGTTACTACTGGTGATAAGGATAAAAACAGTGTGTTTATGTGTGCGCTTTTGTCTACAGCTCTTGAACTTCTACCTATATGATCTCAACTTAGGTTTTAGTTGTGAATCAAATAGCAGAATTTAAAA
Organism: Forpus xanthops; assembly: GCA_032466535.1. Classification (NCBI taxonomy): domain Eukaryota; kingdom Metazoa; phylum Chordata; class Aves; order Psittaciformes; family Psittacidae; genus Forpus; species Forpus xanthops. The sequence continues at coordinate 18,957 of JASSUY010010245.1, forward strand.
TTTTGCATAAGAACTTTTATCAAGTTTGTGATAACTCACCAAGCAAAAAAATTTCAGATTCCAACATTATATTTAATTGTACCTATGTATAGTTAAAAGGCAGTGATTCAGTTGATCAAAATTTATGGAAAACTTGTCTGTTGATTGCAAATTTGTATGAGAGGCCTTGAAAAAACTTGTAGGAAATTCACCAGAAAGTCATTCTTTTTTGAAAGAATGTCTAATACTCTTTACTGGCTTCCTCTAAAGTAATGAAGCTTTCTTCTGTTTGATATAGTGTTGTCATCACTCAGATTCTAATCATAAAATATTTTCAAGATACAGCACTCCATTCAATAAAAGCAAACAACCCATGTCTGTGCATTCATCACAAGAAATTGATTTCTCTTTATTTCACACTCCCTTCTAATGGCCTTCATCCTATCTGGTGCCACAAAGATGCATCAAGCAGTCTGTTCATCAAGATATTTTTTTACCTCATATTTCTTCTTTGTTTTGCCATTGCCAAAATGTCAGCCCGTTAGTTTTCAGGTTTGGAACTTTTTTTCCTGAAGTTCATGCACTCCTTTATTTATCATGTTTACTTCTCACTCACAAATTAGCCACAGCTCTGTCTATCAGAACATTAAAATGTTCTCTCTCTGTTCTTTCCTCCAGGTCCTTTTCTTTTGAGCTTAATCAGAGGTTTACAGTAGCTGCATATTAAATACCTTTTACTCCCATGTTAGATGAAGTTACTTGACTGAAGTAAAATCTCCTCAGAAAAGAAGGAAGGAAGGAAGGAAGGATAATTATGATGCATGTATGAAGTGGTCTACTGTAAAGAACAGCTTTTTGTCTGACTCAGGATTTATGCTTTCAGAACGCACATCTTACATGACATGAGGCAGCACATGCAAATAAATTCCTAATAGATATTCAATTTTCTGCCAGAATTTTGACTTTACCATTTCAAGTTACTATACTTAGTTTCTTTCCAAAACAAAATGAAAATACCATATGTGTTTTAGTAAATCATTTTTGCATAGGAAAGTCACTTATTTAAACATTTACCAGGGTGAGTCATGCGCGTAAATATATACCTGTTCTCAAATTTCACACACTGAACAAAAAATACTTCCAACAAACCTAATGGCTCTAGAACATAAGGAACGATTTTGACATCAGAAAATATTATGTCCCTTAAAGGCATCTGATGAAATTTGTTAGTTTTCCGTAAGAGAAGGAATGTGCACATATGGAAAATGTATTATTTAGCTTGTTGTAAAGCAGAAGCTGGTCTGTAACAACCATTGGTCCTAAAGCCACGACACCAGATTTTGAAATTCTGTTGAGTTTTGTTTTGTATCTGAAAATGTAACAGCATTCTTGCAATGTTTTTAATCAGGGCCAAATTCTGATTTTTGCCATGGACCAAACAGGACCATTAATGTTCAGCTTTCTTACACCATACTGTTGAATTCCTTTAAGGGCATTCCCCTATGAGATAGAATAAAGTTTTTAAAAGTATAAAAATTGACACTCTCAGCAAGAAATATAGGGATTTATACAGTTCCAATAGTATAGCAGCAAGAGTGAGTTCGATTCTAATTTGCAACCATAATGATGTCAAAGGAATCTTAAGGGGACTATTCTACTTTTCCTGTCTATTGAATTCAGAGATTCTACTTTTCCACCACTCAGTAATGACTTCAATCGTTACTTGGAAAGATGGTGTTATAAACTCCTAATTTTGGCCATCTGAAAGAGTTGTTTTTGTTTTTTTAACAACTTCCAATTAGTCTTTATTCCTCTCTCTAGCTGTAGTAGATGATGTATTCATTTCCTTTTATCCCCAATGACAGGAAGACTCTGTTTAATAGTGCTTAATAGTTCGAATACATCAGAGAAGTAAAAATGGATATTCATTTAGTTCCTCAATCTGTTTCCAAGAAAAATATTTAATTTCTTTTAGGAACAATATAGAATGCAGAATCATAGAATGGTTTGGGTCAGAATTGACCTTTAAAGATATTCTAGACCAATTCCCTGCCATGGGCAGGGACATTTTTCACTAGATCAGGTTGCTCAAAACCCAGTCCAACCTGATTTTGAACACTTGCAATGATGGGGCGTCCACAGCTTCTCCAGGCAACTTGTTCCAGTGACTTACCAGTTGTATTCTAAAAAATTTCTTCTTCATACTCAATCTAAATCTACTCTCTCTACTCCCTTGTCTTTCTCTATTCCATGTCTTTCACATGTTTCAACATATCTTCCAGGAAGATCTGTTCCTTGTTGTTATAGGGCACAGGCATGAGGCAAAGAAATTGATCAACATATGAATAATTCACCACAAGTTGTTTAAATAAGTCACTATTTTTCATAAAAACCAAAATTAATAGGGTATGTCTCAAAACAGTGAGGTATTCACTGTTCTTACTTGTCATGGGTTCAGGAGCAGCAGTCATTTTTCTTTAAGCAGTAGCTGGTGAGCACTGCATTTTGGATTTTTGGCTTGGGAACAATGCTGATAACACCAGTGTTTATAGTTATGGCTTGGAGTGTTTAGGCTGGCCAAGGTCTTTCTGAGTTTCATGCTCTG
>JASSUY010010246.1:3561-38703 GCA_032466535.1 Forpus xanthops
TTGTTTCGGTTTATTTTGTTTCGGTTTATTTTGTTTCGGTTTATTTTGTTTCGGTTTATTTTGTTTCGGTTTATTTTGTTTCGGTTTATTTTTAAAGACTGTTCTGAATGCTTTTATTCCAGGGTGTTTAACAGGTCTCAAGGGATATTTGCTGGTATTTACAGACTAAACTCTTGAGTCTCAGCAAGTCAAAATTCCATTTGTATAGAGATGAGCCTCTGTTGGGAGAGCATAAAGGTGCATTTTAAAGGAATTATACATAAGGATTGGAATCTTTATGTAAAACTAGAGCATTAATTCTTCTCATTTGGACTAAACTAACAAATAACTAAAGTTGAAGCCAAAACCATGTTGTATAACCTTTTTGTTTTAATTCAGAGCAATCTAATTGGCAGCCTGTGTAGCAAATATGACTGGATATAAAATGCTTTTTGAGATGTGGCCTTTCTCAGAGGAGGAGAAATGATTCCTGGTACTGCATGAAGTCCAAAGCTGTGAAACCACACTAGTGTGACTGTTTAACAGTTGACATTAAGATCTGTGAAGTGCCCACTGTATCTTTGGATTTCTGGCATTGGGAAATGGCCAGTCTGGAGAGGAGGCCATGATAGTTCCCAAAAGGTGATTTCCGACCCTTAGCAAAAAAAAACAGTGTGCTGTCGCATTTTAGCGGCTGTGTGTGTTGGCTATGTGTGACTTGTTACAGTCTGATAAGCAGCCAAGATGCTGCTTTTATTCTGGAAGTTACACTGATTTTGCATGGCAAGGTTTTGGTAGCAGTGGGGGGCTGCAAGAGTGGGTTCTGTGAGAAGTTGCTAGAAGCTTTCCCCTTGTCTGATGGAGCCACTGCTAACCAAGGCCCAGCCCATTAGTGATGGTGATAGTGCCTTTGGGATAACATGTTTAGAGGGTTAAAAGACTGCAGGTGGAGAGAGAAGGGGATTCTGTGCAAACTGAAGTTGGTCCTTTGTTCATTTCACTGCAGCTGTGATGTTTACCAAAAGTTTTTTTGCCCTGATTTCCATATCACTGAAATGGAGGACTGCTTCAGACCTGTAATAAAATTATTTTATCATGATCAGTTGCAGTTTCCTTGTTTAACTTTCGTAATAATACTTAGGAGTAAAGTAATTCTTATGTTCAGTTTGCTCAATAATTCAGTTTAGTGCAGTTGCTGAGACCTAGGGAGCAAAAGGAAAGTGAGGATGGTATTTCAGTGTCCTTTCTAAACCTTCATGTAGATTTAGGTTAGGCTGTTAGTGACATTTAGATTTGGTTATTGTCGAGTTGTTTTTTGTTTTGTTTGCTTATTTATAGTTTTGGGATTATTTAAAGGTTAACTACTTGCATAGAAACTGTACTGCTACTGTACTATTCCATGTTTTCCAAAATGGGTCCATGGGGCACATGCCTGTGGGAATGATGCTGAGTATCTTCACATGTTCATGCCTCATTTTTGGCCATGAGTTTGTAGTCTGTGTGCACAGATAGCTCCCATCTGGCCTCTACTTGAAGTCCTTCAGATGAAAGCAGATAACTGTGCTGGTGTCTGAAGATTCAAATTCTTTACTGAGAGGATGAAGGGGCTGGCACACAGCAGACCAGTTGCTAATGTTTCATTTTGCATAGATGCTATTACACTGCACTGACCAAGCGTTCCAGCAAAGGTCTGTTTGTTGATTGTGTACCCAGATCAAATAACCTCTCACATTGGGCAGAATGTAATTTTTGTTTCAACAACTATTTACAGCTTTTTACATTTGTGAAAGAGAAAGCTAAAGCAGAGAATTAATACTGCAAATTATCTAGAAGTGTAGAGTCATCTTAAATTTTGCTTGAGGACAGCCATTGCCTAGATATTTTCACTACTGTAAGCATGCTCCATAAGCAAAAAGTATGATTTCCTAGTGCAATGGGCAGATGATATGAATTCATTTTCTTCTTTAGTCCCTCCCTCTACTCCCCATCTCCCCTGTTTCTCCTGCAATCCCTCCCTCCCCCCAAAAAAGCAAAACAACAGCTGGCCTCTTAGTGCTGCCATTTGAAACTATTATTGTAGAATCATTACTGAGTGCAGAGTACTTGCATCTCCTGGAATTGGAATGTAGGATAACTTGTTTTGGTTGAGAATAAATCTAAGCCAAGTCATAGGAAATGGTAACAAAAGTCCTTTTGCCTGTTACACAGAATTAATGCTGCTGTTACTGTGCTGGAGCACAATGGCATTCACCTTCCAGCAGTTTCATAACTTGTGTTTGCTTGTTGGAGCACATAGTCAGGAATGGAAACAACTTTTACTCAAAAGTACTTTTCTCCATGTCTCTTCTGATCTACGCCTTTTCCTTTATATAACCTAAGGAAATCCCAGACAAAAATGCTGATTTCAGCTCTGCTGGAGAGGGAAATTAAAGTCCTTGGTTTCTAGTCCATGCATTACTTCTGTGATACATTCAGTATTTTTGTGGTACACCTCCAGTCACAAACCTTAGTGTTTTACAGCAGCATGGCAGTAGCTTGAATTCAACTGTGAGGCTTATACTGTCTCACTGATGTGTTTTATGCTTTGCCTAAGGCAAAGAACAGCATTTAACCTTTGAGTTTATGCACAGTGTGGTTTGAAACAGGGGTGATGTAGTTAGGTTGTAGAAGCAAGTGTCCTGGGATGTTACTGCGTTCAGATTTCAGTCCTAAGGTGTCACTGACTTCCGTTCTTCTTTCCTGTATTACCTGTGGTCAGACCTTCTGTGTTCTAAGTGACATGTCCAGGAGTGTCTGAGGACAAATTAACTGCTTTTCTCAAAAGCTGTTTTGGTCAAGTGGTGGTGCAGCCTAGTTCAACCATAAGGATATTTCTGCCATGAGTAAGCACAGTTGTGAAACAGTTACCGACTTGTGAAACTAAAGAGTCAGTCAATGAGAGTTTCAGCTCCCACTCATACTATTGCCCTGGATGATTGCCTGCTCTTCTTACTATGATGCAAATTTGTGTTTGGAGATGCACTGATTTGCGTAGTATTGATGTGATAGACTTTAGAGGCTTTAAGGTCTCTATTGCTTGCTGCAACAGAGATCCAGCTTTTGTTCTGACACATTTTTTTTGTTTCGGGTTTTGTTTCAGACAAATGGAGGAGACATACCACCTCCAGTTAGTAACTCACAGCCGCTGTGAGTCCCCACTGTTTGCGGGGAAGCTGTGGAGGCAGAAGCTGCTGGAGCATTTCTCCCTGCCATCTGACTGGCTCAGCCATCGCTGCATCCCTTCAGGGAAAAAGCACCATGCTTGCCCCTTACCAGTCACCAGCTAGTTTGCTGGTGGGTTCCTGGGATAGCATGGATCGCCATTCCTGAGGGGAGAAAGGGTCTCCAGTCCTTCCAGGCCTCATGTTCCAATGGGAAAGCTTCTTGAGTGTGTGTGCACTCTTATGTTAGCATACTCTGATCTTTGGTTTTCATGTGTTTGCTTGCAATGGGCAGGAATGCTAGTGAAAGCCTGAATTTTTGCTGTGCGAGTAGTACTGTTTGTTTTTCTGGTTGTTCAGAAACATCCAGATGCATTAGCTGGAATTTATAGTAAAATATACCCTGGTTTTAAATTTGTGGCAGTAGCTGATTTTTACAATTAAGCTAAGACCCACTACAAATTATATACTGTGAGGGTCATGATAAAGGATTGTTAAATAAAGAGATAAAAATGGTGATGTTAAACCAGTGGCTTACTAGTAGGGAGCTGAGATCAATATACATTGAAATACTATACTATATGTACCAGGCGGCTATTCACCATACGCAGGGAGGTAAGCAGCCCCGCTTGGCTAACATGTTACCATGTTGCAGAGTTGCTATGGCAATATCAAACCAATGACTAAGCTACATCACAGAGGCAGGGAGGTGAGTAAGTGTGAAATTGATTCGGTGGAGCACAGGAATATGTGGGAGCCAAATTGGTCAAGACAAAATTTCTGGTAGGAAAAATCTGCTTCTTTCCACACTTTCATTATTTTATTATAGTGACTTTAAAAAATAATAAATCTGAAATGTAAGTATTTTTCTCCACTATAAACTCTTTAAGTATGTTTCATCTGATGCTATGTGTATGTTTCAACATTTAAGAAATGTCTATGCTTAATGAATGTAACTAAATATTAAAAAGTGCATATTTTTAAACAATAAAAATAATTGGCAGTCATAATTCTAGGTAAGATTAATTAACTTGAGTGTAAGTTCTGTTATCAGCTGGACTCTGATACTGGAGGAATATTTGAAAGCATGTTTTCAAATACATCAGGGTTAAACTTGTTCTCTATTTATGAACATGCAATATAATGATACAAGCTACAGAAATGTTCTAGAAATAGTATGTATTTTGAATAGCATATAGATGTAACAAAAGACATCTGTCCTTATAAATGGATTGCACAAATATTGATCATGCTTCACTGCCCTATTTTGTCAATTATGTGACCAGTATTTGGGATGTTTTAGGAAGAGCATAATTTCTTTTTTCCAATCATTTTAAAACATTCTGTGAAAGGACAACTATACCAAAATGTGCTATCAGCAGTATATTTGTGTTACCTAGGGAAAATAAAATGCGCAACAGACATTTTTAGTTAAGATTTCTGTTTTACTAATTCATCTCAGCTCAGTTGGACAATCAAATAGTGATAAAGCTTTTAGTCCTGAGAGGTCCAGTTGTAGAGGATTAGGAGGTCGTTTTGTTGTGTGTGAGTTATAAATGTCACACATTGGTATTTGTTTCTGTAAGACATAAATCTATTTTTAGAACATTTTTTAGGCCATTTGCTAGTTTTTGGGCAGGAAGAGTCAGTACTTCTGTAAGGGTCAGGGCTTGTAGTTCATATGCTATTAATTTGATCTAAACTTGCTGTTTGTTTATAGCTTAAAAAAACCCTGATGCCTTGCATGAACATTTTTGTTTCATCTGTATCTCCCCCAGTGAGTGTACTTTCATGTCCAAACCCTTTTTATTTGTTCATGAAGAAAGATATGTATGGTATGAGTGCTAAATTAAACAGTATTAAGTTAAATTTCATTTGATTTTTTAAGATGCCAGAATGGTTTTCTCAAGTACATTGAAGAAAATTAAGAATGTAGTTTGTCTAAAGTATTGCCATGTGACATAAAAACCACTGTGCTGCTGCTCTGTTGTTTTTAGTTCTAAGCAGAGCTGATTATCTTACTGGTTTCTGCTCTGTAAATAAATTATTTGTTTGTGTTAACCCTTTTGTCTTGGATTTTAGAGAACAACATTTGCCAAATTACTGGCAAAGAAGTTGCTGACCAGTGCTTTGTACATCGGCATGGAAGGATAAGGCGAAGACAAACACAGGGTGAATGTTGGGTGAAAATGGAAGCTCTTGTGATTTGGAGTTTTAAAGACAGGAATAAAGCTCTTCTGTGCCACAATAACATCTTGAAGTCTTTCAGTTCAAAGAACTGACATGTTTTCCTGCATTTCCCTGCAAGCATTAAGCTCTGACTAAAGAATGTTCCTAAATTCAGTTCATCTGATGGTGAGCAGCTGCATTTCAAGACTTTGTTCATTTGTATTGTTTTCAGATGTGAACAGAATCCTCAAATTAAGTAAATCTGGATAGATCAAGGTTAAACATGCAAAAGAAAAAAAAAAGGGCAAGGAGCTAGTTTGTGCTGTAAACCATCTATGCATGAACTGTGTCTTCATTTGTCACTTACTGTTCTAGCTGTATGCGACTGGCCATGCATCAATACCCAGCATGGGCTTTGCAGAGGCAAAGTTGTCATGGTTGAAGCCCTGCCCATTGCGTGGCCCGGCTGTCCTCTGGCTATGCTTACTGGGGAGGGACTCTTCATTAGGGACTGTAGTAATAGGACAAGGGGTAATGGGTTCAAACTTATACAAGGAAGTTTAGGTTGGATAAAAGGAAGTTCTTTAAGGGTGGTGAGGCACTGGAATGGGTTGCCCAGGGAAGTTGTGAATGGCCCATCCCTGGCAGTATTTAAGACCAGGTTGGACATAGCCTTGGGTGACATGGTTTAGTGGGAGGTGCCCCTGCCCATGGCAAGGGGGCTGGAAGTAGATGATCTTCAGATCCTTTCCAACCCTAATTATTCTATGATTGCAAGGATGGTCTGGGTGAGATCAGGCATGCAACTGGCATAGTGGGAATGTTATCTCTGTGGGAAGGTGCTTTCAGAAGAGGCCCTGTTTTTCACCCACTACTTTGACTTCCTCACTTTTAGTGTATATGGTGCCAAATGTGCAGAGGTTTTGTTGCTGGTTTGAAAGCTAAGAAATGTGTATTCCCAGGCCTGTCTGTAAGCCTGCTTATTAGCAGATCTTGGTAAGTAGCCCAGTGCGTGCACAACCACTGTGTCGCTGCAGAGAATGGTTTATTTCCAAAATGCTTGGAAGCTGTTTTCAAAACCCAAGTTCTTTGTGAGACAGATGTAGCTAAGAAAAATGCCTTTGGGGCAGGGAAGGGAGAAGTATCTCTTAAGTAGGCCAGAAATATACCCCAGATCAAGTGGGTTTCTTTTCTCAGCAAAACATACGGTTTCCCCTTCAGCTTTTTATTTCAGCAGTTATCTCCTATAAGATGAAATTGCTTAGGTTGGCTGCCCTGAGTGGGCTAGCCAAGATAGCTTTCCATCCCCATCTGTGAGTGGAAAAAACTATATCAAACAGTGGTTCCTCCTCTTCCTGCCCTCTGAAGCAGATGGTGACAGGAGTTCATTTTGGCAGAAGTGTGTATCCAGTCTTGTATCATCTTAAGTGCTGTCTGAAGTGACAAGTGCCATATGTTTCCTCAGCAGCATTAGTGTCCCCTTGCTGGCAGCTCTCACCATTGCAGTGCAGTGCTCAGAGGTGTAGTGTAACAGCACACGCAGAAATTAAAGGATGCAGGTTAGGAGAAATGCAGCAGCATCCACCCTAAGTAAGCAGTGAGGCTAGACACCATATGGCATTGGAAATCTACATCTCTCTGGACTGCCTTCGTGTGTGTGATACCCTGTACTGTGTAATTTCATGCCAGTCCTTCCAGTAAAACTCCCAGGTATGGGCATAATGAAAGAATGGGAAAAAGTGCTGACTTAAACCCAGTAGCTAACTACATACACAGTCCAGAAAATCTTGATCCATATACTTTGCAAGATTCAACAGAAGGGAAGTGTCATTTTCAGTAAATTTGTTTGTTTTCTTTTTTACAGAGCTTGACACTGATATAGTCTTGTCTCAGTGTCTTTTCTTATCCACTCACTGCATCTGACCTTTCTTCACAAAATCCCATGGGCTGGCAAGGTGCCACTGGGAACAGCATGGATGGTGCAGCACAGCCGGCTTACCTCAGCCCAGGGAGGATAAAAAGTGGGAGCATGCTCAGGGCAAGCAGAATGTTATAGAACACTAATTCTTCTGAATAATATGGCTGTATATGCCAAAATATTTTCATAGGGTTGTAACCTTGCTGGATAGGTAGCTTGGTGCAATAACAAAGCTGCTTTGCTCTGTGTGGTAAGGCAATGTCAAGTTTGCTAGAAGTCATTGCTTATGTATAAGTCATTGCTTCTTATACCGTCAGTCTGTGTATTTTCACCTGATTTTAATTTTTGGTGTTCAGAGGAGGGAGGCAAAGATAAAGTCTGACCATGAGAGTTGTTTTTTTGGTTTGTTTTTTGCCATTTTTTACCCATAGAAAGGGTACAGCCTGCGTAAGTCAACAGTCTGAAATCGGAATTGTAATAGTATGCTGTTACTTCTCACTTTACCCTTAAGTGTAAAGGATCAAAGTTATCATCTTTGATCTCCATGTGCCTTTCTTTATTTCTTTTAATTTTTCTTCCATATTACTTCTTCAGTTTTGTGTCAGTTGTCTCCTCCTAAATTTTTCTTTTGTTTCATTCCTGGTTTTGTATATTTTGTTGTCTCTTCCCTCATGTGGTAGACTGCTTCTGTGCATTTGGATAGATAATCTCCTACGATAACTGTCAGTGTATGCCAATATCCTTTGAATTAGTTTCCACTGAGACACTGACTTGCTGCTTCTTAAGTTTTCGAGATGAATTATCCTTGTTCTTTGATTTCACTTCTTCCTTCCTTAGAAATCTGTATTCATCTCTTTAGGGATATTTTAATGCGAATTATCTTTGCTAACTTGTTTGGTGTTAAAGTTTCAGGAGTAGCTTTCTGAGGTTAAAGAAGATACTCAGGTAAATGTAATTTTCAATTAACTCCTTACTGCAGAATGAGACACCTGGCTGGGACCATGAATAAGAACTGTACTTGCACCCCTGTCTTCATCATTGTTTTTTTTGGAGCCAGTCACTTGTGATCTGGTCAGGTCTGTGTGGTACGGGCAAGGGCACAGGGCAGAAGTTGGGGAGTCTGGGAAAGGCTTGAGAAACTTCTTTGGCTTTACCTGGGGAATGTGTTTTCTGCTATCTGCTGAGCAGTACTGCAAGAGTATTTGGTCACTAATGCCCTTTGTATTTTCTTTGGGGTTGGTGACAGTCTCTGTCCAGCCCTTGTGGGACACATGGCTCCTCCTTGAGCATAAAAGTTGCCTTGGCAGCTTTTCTGTCTGTTTCGGGAGCATGTAGCCATTCATTTGGTAAATCACTTACTGCAGCAATACGTCCCAGCCACCACTCTTTCCTGCACAATTGCCAGTGGTTTCTATGGTCTGGCTTGTCTTCATTGAGACAGATGGTTTTCTCTGTTATTCTTATGTGAATCTGTTTGGTTAAAGCTGTATTTTTGTAAGTTTTTCAGACAGTCTGTGTTGCCTGCAGTTAATGTCTGTTGTTTTAAGGATCATGTTAGTAGTTAATTAATTGATATAACTGTATTCTCAAAGCTTTTTTACCTTTATGTGCCACCTATATATATTTGTTGACTGTTCCTTCTAAATACCTTTTTCTACTGTGCTACTGTAAACCAAATAAAGCAGCAGTGTAGCTTGTGTGATAGGTTAGGTGGTGGAAACAAGAGCAGTGATGTAGCAATGAGTTTGTCCTCCCTGACAGTTTAAAGAGAATCTAAGTACAGAATTATTGATCTTGTGACTGAATCATAGTTGTGACACTATTTAGTTGTTCTTCCTACAGTCCATGATACTCCACAATCCATTCTGCAGTCCTTTTTGCCTACCTGTTGGACCAGAGATCTACTAGAGATCCCACAGGATTTCTTATTCCTACTATCTTGCCTTGTCTCTTCATGATCAGGTAACCTGAGGACTGTCAGCTTATTTGCTGATAATTAATGAATTGAGCTGTATTAGTAACGGCTTGAATGCACAAGTTTCCAATAGAGCACTGATTTTCTGACCTTTCAGTACCTGTGGTATTTACTAATTAACTATATGCACCAGATTTTTATTTTTCTTTTTCCTTTCTTGTGGTAGGGAACTTTATATATTACAGACATTGGAGAGATTTACCATACAAACAAGGTGGACTCCAGTAGAACAAAAACCAGAAGATAAATAAATTGATCTCCATCTTCATTGTTCGTTTGATTCAGAAACCCAAAAACACTTGAACAAATATTGTGTCTGTCATGGGTTCAGCAGCAGCAGTCATTTTTCTCTTTTTTGTAGTAGCTGGTGCAGCGCTGTGTTTTTGGTTTTCGGCTTGGGAACAGTGGTGATAACATCAGAGTTTATAGTTATGGCTTAGAATGTTTAGGCTGGCCAAGGACTTTCTGAGTTTCATGCTCTGCCAGGGAAGAGGGGAAGCCGGGAGGAAGGAGAGACAAGGCACTTGACCCAAACTGACCGAAGAGTGCCCTTTAGGGATATGTCCTTACACTTTTGCTATGCCTATAGTTAGCAGTGAAGCTGAGGTTTTAACTGTCTTCCCCTGCTACCTAAACATCTTGTACCTGGTTGACTGTGGAAAGTCACTGTTTCCTTTCATTGCTGATGAAAATAGGTGATGCAATATCTTTTCCAAGAGTGCACTAAGATCTAGGTGGAAAGGTCCCGGAGAGTTCTTCACCAGGGCAGAAGCCAGTGTTTGACCTGGTTTTGTTTTTTTTCAAGCCTTCCTGACTCTTCACTGTGCTGAGCATTAGGGGAGTCTTGCTTTTTGGTGAATGGTGTAGCTGGTATTACCTGGATTATTTGACATTAGAAAAATTGCAGGATATGCTTTTGTCGGATCAGGAGTCTTGACTCTAATCCTGTGTGATTATCAACTGTTTTAATTACATATTGATTACATTTTTACTTTACCATTTATGTTAGCTATAGCAGACTTCACTTCTTGCTTTTAAAGTACTATGAGATATTGCTGTTGTGTTTAAAACCTTGCCATATTCCACATAATTGCTTGGCTGAATCTCTCTCCAGTAAAAATCATATGGGATTTTTGGATTTCCATGCAAATTAAGTGAATGTGAGTAAAGCTTTTCCTAGGAGATTCAGGTTGTCATATATAGGCTTTAATATTTACAGATACTAAACACTCCAGTCTGTGAAAACAGCTGTGTCAGATGAAATATTCTATTCAATGGAACAGGTCATTGCTTCTAGTATAGGTCATTGGTGAGAAGTTGCTTTCACCACAGAGTATGTATATACTTCTTAGAAGCATGTACTAATAAGTTAGTTGATATCTTTTTAATTGGAATAGGTAGTTTTCTTTGTGGTATTGATCATAATTTCTAGGATTTTCCTCTAACAGAACTTCTGGCTACTTTCTATCTAGTATAGCTTCTGAGCTTATAGCTTATATATGAAATTCTGTTGAAATAAAGATGACTTAAATGAGCTGTAAATTTCTGGAAGATTAAACTTTATGGTAAATTTCTTACAATGACTGTTTCACTGTAATATCTGGAATTGCAATTTTAAACCTTAGGTTAACCAAGATGTCCTTAGGTATTCATTGACCTGTGCACTTCACTGCTGGAACAGAAAGTTATGGCTAATTAGAGCATCTTAATTTTTGAGCATATTGTAATTCTTTCAGAAGCAGCTGGGCATTATAGTCCCTTCCTTGTGCACCTAAAATGGGATTTTGAAATATACAAGCATTTCATAGAAGATCTTTTATGGAAATGGTTGTTGCTGTTTTTAATGCTTCCCAGAGTTTTCCAAATTCTGTGCACTCTTACTACTACTTTGGACATGAGCTGGAAATGTGCACTTGCAGCCCAGAAGGCCAACTATGTCCTGAGCTGCATCAAAAGAAGCATGGCTGTCAGGTCAGTGGTGGTGGTTCTGTCTCCTGTACTCCAATCCAGTGAGACCCCACCTGGATAACTGCATCCAGCTCTGGGATGTCCAATACAAGACTGACATGGTCTTGTCTGGGGAGGTTTAGAGAAGGTTTGTAAGAATGATCAGAAGGATGAAACACCTCTCCTGTGAAGAAAGGTTGATAGTGTTGGGGTTGTTCAGCAAGGAGAAGAGCAAGTTCCAGGGTAGGCTTTATTGCAGTCTTTTGATATATGCAGAAGGCTTATAAGCAAGATGGAGAGAGACTTTTTGTCAAGGCCTGCTGTGACAGGACAAGGGGCAACAGTTTTAAACTGAAGTAGTTTAGGTTTGAATTGGACAGAAGTGGGACACTTTTTACAATGAGGATGGTGAGGCACTGGAACAGCTTGCCCAGAGAAGTTGTGGATACCCTATTTCTGGAGCTGTTGAGGTTAGGTTGGTGGATGGGGGTTAGAGCAACCTCACCGAGTGAAGGATGTCCCTGCCCCTGGCAGGGGGATTGCTCTATATGATCTATTAAGGTACCTTCCAACCCAAGCTGTTCTGTGGTTCTATGATTCTATGACCCCTAGTTCTGATTATTTTAGCTATGGATAAAGCAAAAAAATTACTTCTAACTCTTCTGAAAGGTATTCACAATGTAGTTCAGAAATTTGGACAGCTGAATCAGCTACAATGTTAAGTTGGTCACTGCATTTGGGGGAGAAATGCCTCTTTGAGGAAGCTGCAATACTAGGGCAGAGTGACTGCAGAGATCAAGTACTCACTGAGGTTGTTCATCAGTGCTTTATGTTGATCTGGAGATATGAGAGGGAAATTCCTTTGTAAGATACTTTTCTGTTGTTGTTGATGCTGAAGAAAAATATTGATTTATTGTGTAAAAAATACTTTGTGCTTTTTTTTTTGTATTCTCCGTTGTCCTTTTGTTTTCTTAGGGCATTGAGTTTGCATTCTTCTGCACAAGCTGTAGATATTGTGAAAAATGAAAAGATAGGGATTGATAAATGAAATAGACAAACTAGTTCTGAGGCTGAGACAAACTAGTTCTGAGGCTGAAACAATGTAGCAGAACGTAATAATTACCCCCCCCCCTCCCCCAGGCAAATCAAAATCAGTGCCTGTTTTTCTTTCTGAAGGTTGAATAGTGCGACACTCAGGAGCGCTTCTACTTCCTCCATCTCCCCTCTCCTTCCAATAAAAATAACTCTTCATGAACCCTTCCCTAGATCTTGCGTCCTGGGAGATCTAGTTTAAATAGGAAACCTTAATCAGAACTGAGTAAAATACAAGATACTAATCATATTTTCCTACAACCTTTCCTCTGTCCTTGAGGATAGTAAGATTGTGCCTTCTTAAAATAAGAGAATTAATACTAATTTTTCACTGAGATGCTTGGCAGGAGAAATCTGTTACGACTTAGAAGTATAGGCTGGCAGCCTGCCTTCTGAACTCAAGAAGGCGTGGCACCATGCCCAGACTTTTTCTCAGTGCTTCAGCTTTTTCACATGGCTGTGCAAAACCAGCCAATACTTTCTGCTAACCTTGGTTCTCCTGCTGAAGACCCATCTGTACTACCTAGAGATTTCTGTTCTGTTCTTTTCAATTTAGAATTCACTCCTGCTTCTCATTGTTAGTTTTCTTCCGTAGCCAATGCATCTTGGCATCTTAACCTTCTTAGACAAACCAATGTTTTTAGCTCAGCTATTGGATGGCTTTTCCACCCTTGTAGCGCTTTCTGATGAGCCTCAGGTAGGGAGTAGCTAATCTTCGTGTAACTGCTGTAGTAGTAGTCTGACTTCCCTTATTATCAGCTCAGCCATTCTGAAAAATGTTAAATCATTGGGTGCTTTGGTAATGCAAGTTATTTAAGTACTTTGAATCAGATCTTTTAGATGGTTTTTGTTTGCTATTAAGTGACTGTATTACCAAAAGTTTTAATCATGCTATAAAAAGCGACCTTACAAAAACATGATTATTTTTTGATTCTTGTAAGAGGAATTAAGCTTTCTTGGGATTTTTTTTTGCTAACGAAAAAGAAGGATTCACAGCAAGCAAGGAGATGACATTAAATTGTATGGGAGAAAGGGAGAATACCATACTATGGGCATTTTGGAATTGATCCAATGTAGATAGGCAGAAGACAGAACTTTTAAATGTAGTTGTGTTAGTTGCATTAATTTCGTTTTCAAAACAGAACACTGAAAAGATTTTACAATACTGAAATTTTTAATAATAGTATATCCTCAATCTCTACAGATGGTAACTTTAAAAGTAGTAAATTATATACTTTGTGGCATGTTGTATTACTGAGCAGAGCTCATATATTAAAGAGGAAAATATGCAGAAAGTTGATGTCAGTTAACAAAAGGTCTGTCATGGACTCTTTAGCCTGCCTGATGCTGCCAATCCTGAAGTATTTTGTCTTTTTCCAGTACTTGTGTGATGTTTCTTGCAAGTCCTAGGCAGGATGCAGAGGCAGGTGGCAGATACATTACTTGACAACATTAATATATTTTCATTTGAATTCATTCATATGGCAACAGAAAGTGGAATGAAATAGAACACAGTCTTCAATTCCACTTACAGACTACCATAAACAAGAACTATCTCATGCGTGTCACCCTGGGAAAGTACAACATGAATTTTGTCAGGGCTGCACTAGTGAAGGTCGTGGAGTCATCATCAACAATTCCCTGGTATTATCAGCTTAGTATAGCAGCACCAGCCAAAAAGGCTGTTAGAATGTCGAGCATCATCAGGAAGGGTATTGAGAACAAGACAGAGAATACCTTCTCTGTATTTTGCTGGGGTGTACAAATCTGGTGTGTCAAAATTGGGAGTTACCAGGGTTTGAACAAAGTCCTAGTTAATGATGAACATCCTACCCTGGAAGGGAACCTGGAATGAGCAGCTTCAAAGTCCTTCAGCTGTGGACCTACTTAATAACTCACTGTCCCACAGATGCTTTTTAGGAATCAGCTGACAGCATGGACTTGCGCACCAGCAATGTGGAAACTAAACACGAGTTCTTTGCCCTGTGTGTGATGCAGCACCCATTTGCTTGGTTGAATCAATGTTATTGGCATCTTATTATTAATAAAACTAATTTTATAAATGGAGGAGAGTTGCTTGAAGCTAAATACACAGGTACTATGGGTGGGAGACAAAAAAGGGCTTTTGCAGCACTTTCATTCATGGCATCTTCCTTCAAGTGGAAGACATCGCTCCAAAAAAGTGACTGAATATGAATGGCTGAAATATTTGCCTTCATTAGAATAAGCTGTTACAAATGTCTCAGACCAGCAGCTACCCTCTCTGGTGCTCAGAGGCTTCTGCAGCCATCTTGGGCTTCATAATAATGTTGCTTCTTGGTTTGGACTAGGGCCATACAAGAGACTATTTATGCCTTTAGGATGAACATGATAGCTGAGTGTATCCACTGTATAACATTATTTTGTTCAACAAACTTGAAATCTGATGTCAACAAGCTTGTCTGCATCAGAGATGGAACTTATGGGGTGATGTAAACTACCTAGAGATCTGATAACTGTCACAAACTGGGGGTCATCTTTCTCAGACCATGTTTGTAAGCTCCTGTTTAGCATAAAATGTGGAGTACAGTCAAGAACTGCCCTTGCCTCCCCTTCAGTCACTTAAAAAGCAGCAGACCATTGAGACTGCTGTTCTTTTCTTTGTATCACTAAAGCAGTTTGCTTATTACTGCCTCCTTTCTACATTCTTTTAGCATGCACAGGTTAAGTTCTGTTATGACATATTTGTAAGCAATATCTGCATATTTTCCCATCATTTGAGTCTGTTGAGATCTGGTTTTTACTTATGAGTTTTTATGAAAGGCAATAAATATATTTTTAAAAACCTAAATAAATACCAGTTTTACTTATGGGACATAGAACTGTAATTCTATCCCTCACAATTTCATTTTCTTGCTCTTTTAAGCCCTGTTTCAAGATATTAACCATCCATCAGGGTTGCATACACAGTAAAAGAACAAAATCTCTAATATCCACTGAACAATGAGATTATAACTTTATCTACTTGCTTTAAACCATGTGTAAATAAAACCAGTGTTGTGCCAACACTATTCACTTACTGCATAGCTATCTCATAAGAGAGAGACTAATGACATGTAAAGGCCTTTTTGCTTTTTTCGATGGAGATTTGTATAATGATTGTGTTCTAACTTCCCTGTGTTTTATTCACCAATAAATTATTACTTGGTTACTGTTGACAAGCAGAATCCTCATTCCTGATTTGAGAAGGATGGTTTTAAAATATTTCTTCTTTCTGTATCTGTGTTGTTTTCTTAATTTGTTTAAAAGGAATTACATCCATTAAAAAGGAAGAGCACGTATTACGTAAGAACAAGACTAAAAGCAGGCAATGCTCTTGTGAAGACAGAGCTGAGAACTAAACTAGATTGTCACTTAAGCAAAGGCTACTTTTGAACACTTAAGTTGCCAAGCCAAACAGAGGGTGGGTGTATTTAGGACATTGCAGTGGTCCATGACTGCAGTTCTCAAAGGAAACTGAGAAAAGGAGAGATGCATAAAGCTAGTAAGCAACTGTTTTCAGTAAGGATTAAGTATAACTGCAGGAGAAACAAGGGTTATTTTAGTATTAGCATGAGTAGTTTTCACTAATGTCTGCTTCCTGTAATATACAGATATCATCACTGCATATTTCTCAGCTGGGAGATCTTAAAGTGTCCTATATGGAAGCTAGAAAAGGGGAAGATTGATGCTTATGAGGCTGTGTGGAAAAGGAGCTGACTGAAACTGGCCTATGGCTACATTTTTGCCCTGACTTTACCCCTTCATGAACATTAAATGAAGTAAATTAACATTATCACAAAAGAGGTTTTCCAAGGCTGGGGTCAAGTGGTGGCCAAAGGAATCACTGGAAGTTTGGCAGCCCCTAGCTCCAGGTCTTGGTCTCCCTTACCCTGGTTCGCACAGGTTGTGCACAGCTTGGGGTATTCCCTGTATATGTGCATCCACCAGTGAAAGCAAATGGGAATAGGCTCCTGTTCTTTCCTGGTATAGCTGCTGTCCACATGCTTCACTGAAGGTCTGTGCTAACATTCCTTTTTTTGCCTTTCACCTGCATAAAATCTGTCTGCTCATGTATCTTGGAGGGTTTTTTTTTTTCCCTGCAGAACAGAAAAGTGACTGCATGTGCTCCTGTAGTTCACAGAGTCTGGGACATTGCTTTCCTGCTACGCCAGCCGGTGCTCACTACCAAAATTGCAGCCGAAAGGCACATAGCCAGTTGTCTGCTGAAGCCTGTCAATGTCATCTAGGACCAGTTTTGTGACTTTTTGACAAAATCTTTATATGGTGTGGCTTTGATAACGTTGCATGAGAGGCACCAGCTGCTGCAGTTATGTTGGCTGAGCATATAATGATGACAAACTGGGAAGCATCAGTAGAAGCTGGTGGAGCATGCCTGTACAGTCCAGTAAAGGTACCAGCAAAACAAATCTCAGATTTTGTGTGTGCAGATTGTTGTAGTACATGTAGCATCCATGCTGTTTTTTCCAACTCTCTGTTATTTTGGTATTTTTCTGCTGACGCTTTAAAGGCCATAAAGAATGGCTAAATCCTTGTAGACAGCTACGTACACATCTGGTGCTGGAGAAGTAATGGAAGTCATAGCTACCTTGCCTTAGAACTGTTAGCTGAGCTGTGTGATTATATAAACTTTGGGGGAATACTCTGTGTTGTGGTAGGAATTGATTTTAAATCTTTATCATCTGTTTTCTGCAAGACATAAAATCTTAAAAGCAGCCAGTACTATTTTGTAAATGTTAATTACAAAGAGTTATCCCTCCTTTATCTGTCCTCTTTCTGAAGGAGGAGCCATAAGCACATTTGGTATAAATAATGTAGGCTCACAAGAAAAGGAATGTTTTCAAAATCTGTCTTTATTTTCCATCCCTTAACAGCTTAGTGGCTTTAAATTAGAAACATTGTTTAGCTGCAGCACTGTTATTGGGGAAGGGACAGTGAGGGATTGTGAATTTTGTGTTTTGTACCTCTTCCTGCGCTTCTGGAAGTTGATATGAAACTTGCTTATCCTAGGTTTCAGTGCTTGCAAGGTGGCTAGATCCTTGTACTAAAATTTATCATAACATAATCCTAGTCATAAACAGATTCATTTCTTCCTCAAGCAAGAGTCTTAAATTTGTAGAATTACAGTTTAAAGTTTTGCATGGATCAAGTGTTCTGACTTGCCTGTTATTGTTTCTGTTTTAAACCTCTGAACTTCTTATCTCAGTTGCATCTGCATGGACTTGTCTCAAATGATTTTTGTCTTTTTTTTATCTTCATTTGATTTTCTATTTTCTGTGTTGTAGAAAATAACTGATATTTGAAGGCAAACATGGTTAAACGTGACACAGATTACTTCAGAAAATTATCACCATGACTCAAAGGATTCAGAGTACCTCACACTGTGAAAGTCCATTCTGAGAAACACAATATACATGTGATTTTAAAATAGGCATTTAGCATAGCACTTACATTCCAAATCATATATCCTTAGAGTTTGTCATCTTTATTGAGATTAAAATTTCAGTTGATAACAGTTCCCAAAATTAACAGTATTTTTGATATAGATGTTATTGCATCAAGTTATTTTGGAATTGCACGTTATTCAATTAGATTGAATAGCTGTATAGTTTGGTCCTGTTCGATTTTCCAGGTTCACTGTATATTTCCTAGCTTTTCATTGCCCTGTGCTTACTTGTATATTTTACACATCCATGTAGGCTTTGTGACAAGAAAGCAACTATTTTGAAAACACTTGAATTTTTATCAGGCCATGTAAATATGCATACCCAACAGAGTTTGTGTGCATGTGTCCACCAGTGTGAAAGAACTCCTGTGTGGAATACAGACGAAGATGTATTAGTTGCTGCTCCTATTTCCAGCAACGATATGAAGCTGCTGTTTAAGAAGGGAATATAAAACCAGGGCATGTGTCCAGTGATTACTTTTTTAGGGCTCCATACAGATCATAGTACCTGGATACCTAAAAGCTAATAATTGACTTTTTTTTTTTTCCAATTCCTCTTAGAAATATTTCTTTAATCTCATTTACTTTTAGCATGTACAAAATCCTGTGTCAGAAGTTTCCAAAGTTTAATAATGTGCCGTGAAAAAAGCGCAGTTTCACTTCCTATATGACACGTAAGGGCACTGCTTGTTTTTTATATTAGGATACTAGTGAACAAGACAATATTGTTTGCTATTTATGTGCATATTCACAGTGTCTTTCTCAAAATAAGTATCTTACCCTGTTTTATTCTCAGTATTGAAGTTGCATTGTACTTGCCCATATGCACCTTTTCTTTACTTTCTGCAGTTATACTATATTTGTGTGGTTGGAGTGATCCAAGCTACATAGAGTAAAAAAGATGTGAATGTATTCTGAATTTATGAGTATCTACTAATAAAACCCACAATAGTAACAGAGTGACCCAAATGTCAGTACGTTATTAGCATAAAATAATGACATAGGTACAAGAGCCTAAATAAGCATGAGTAAAGCTCTGATCCTGTGTTTATGTCTACACAGTCTCCCCTAGAAGGACTTGGAGATTCTCAGTCGGTGGATGGCAAAAGCTGGACCCAACTACGCTTAAGAGACTAGAGTGAGTTTCCGATTTTGAATCTGTGTATCTAAGTCTGGCCTGATCTAAGACCATGCTTAGGGAAACATTCAGTAGTCTAAATTTTATATTTTTGTGGAGGTCCATTTAAAGCCGAATAAGAATATTGCACTAGGTGTATAATTTATGTGGGGTTCCATATGCATTAAATTTTTAAATTTATGTGTTAGAAACTAGGTTTCCCAAGCAACTGTGGCCACCTTGTGGATTCTGCAAAAGAAAGTTATAGTTTATTTTGTAATAGAGTATCTAGGTCAGTTCTGATAGTTACAGACTATTCCTAGTGTCTTTTTGGTCCTGGTTAATGACTTTCAATCAACACTTCTTTCATGTTAGAAGTATATTACTGTTAGTAGATGTAGTAGTTGTAGTACTGCTGCTGCTACTTCTACTATTAAAACTGTGAAGTATCTGTTTTCCATTATAAAGTTACCATTTTTTCATCTAAAGATTCTTGCAATTGGTAAAGCTCTGCTGGGAAGGGAGAGGAAGGAATTAATTCCTGATGCTGTAGGTAGTCGTATTATGTTTTTCTAGTATCTCCTTCAGCTTCTTAAAAATAGATTTCTGGGGAAGGACACAGTGAAGGTGTGGTGAATTAACCTTGCCTGTCTGGCAGATGCCCACCCAGCTGCTCTTTCACTTGCCTTTTTCAGCCGAAATGGGAGAAAATGAAACAAAAAATCTCGTGGTTCCAGCTAAGGACAGTGAGATCACTTACCAATTACCATCATGGGCAAAACAGACCATGATGCTAGCAGCCTACCCCTCTGCCAGCACCTTGCCATGTAAATCAAATAAAGGTAACAAAAGAAGTTTTAAAATAAAGCATAGAGATGACATAAAAATA
This sequence comes from Forpus xanthops, assembly GCA_032466535.1. Taxonomy (NCBI): domain Eukaryota; kingdom Metazoa; phylum Chordata; class Aves; order Psittaciformes; family Psittacidae; genus Forpus; species Forpus xanthops. Next base: position 23,333 of record JASSUY010010246.1, read on the forward strand.
TTTATGAATTAACATTAGCGCATAAAGGCTTGAAATGAAAGGTTTCCAAACTCAGTTGATTAAAAGCTGGTATTGTCAGTCTATGAAAAAAAAATTTGTGTTTTTTTCAAATAAATTATGTTCTAGACAAGCCATTGAAAATATATATGCGTTTTTTGTCACCCTAGATCCAATTTGGAAATGCTCATGTACAAAGGGTTGATTTATTTTGAAAACACATACCCTGCTGAGGTTCCACATGGTTGCGATCCTTTTCCCATAACCACTGCTTGGGATAAGAGCATCCCTTTGAGAGGCTCTGCTCTGAGCCTCACTTCTGAGCCAAGGAGCCTGCAGGGAGCCCTGAGCAGAGGCTCTCTACTCAGAAATCAGAACGTGTATATCAGAAAGAATGTGGGTCCTTCAGGAGAATTGTTCTGTGGGAAAATAAAACACAAATGGTAGCCTTTAATAGCTAACTAAAAAAAGCCAGAATGAAGTTGTTCTCTGGAAGAAGAAAAACTTCTTCCAGAAGAAGGGAGAAGTAAGTTCTCAGAAGGCAGTGGGCAGATTCTGTAGTTCCTCTGATCAGGCAAAAGAAGCTTGCACAGGAGGGCTGAGGTTTTCTGTTGTTGCAGACCAGATGGTTTCTGTTTGCTCTTGACAGTTGCTTGACTGGATGTAGAAGGCTGCTTACTGAGTCAGTTCAACTCACCAAGCTGGTGGTTAGCTAGCTGATCCTGACCCCTTACCCCCAGGACAAAAACTGCAACATTTTTCTGTGGTACCAGGACAGTGTGTTGAATCACTTAGGTAAAACCTCAGTAAGCATCTGAGCTGGTCCAATGTGATGTTACATTACTGGGATAGGGAACAGGGATTGTGAAAAGCAAGGATAAATGAGGCAAACCAGGATATTCCCCTTCCAGTGATAGTCTACTTGTCAGGTGTGCTCTCTTGCAGCATTTAACTCTATACTGAGAGGGGCACACAAGCATGTGTGAAACTTGACTTGAATAATGGATCCTCAAATGTCTCAGGTTGTGCAGCCAGAACAGGTTCCTCCTCATGTATGGGGCTCTCGGAGATGAAAGGCCTCTGGACAGTCACAATCAAGATAATTAAAAACTGCAGGATCTCTGGCACTGGTACAGGATATGTAGCGGGGATGTCCAAATTCCCTGCTCATGGCTAGGTACCTGAACTTAAGAGATGTTGGTACTCCAGGCCTCCAGCCATCTACTCGGAAGTGAGTTGATTTTTGTTTGTTTGTTTTGTTTGTTTTTTTTTTTTCTTTTAAACTTTCAATATACTGTAAATAGAAAATAAAATCCAGCCCCAACCATTCTTTTTTTATTAAGTTATTCCTTTTGTCATTGTCTGGAGTCTTGTTTGTAAAACCTGTATATTTTTGCTATACATGCAGTAGAAGCAGTGAGCAGTGTTAGGAAGAACATTGAAAGAATGATGCGAGATAGTAATCATAAATAATCATAGGATTATAGAAAGGTTAGAGTTAGAAGGGACCTGAAAGATCATTGAGTTCCAACTTCTCTGCCACAGGCAGGGACACCTTCCTGTAGACCAGATTGCTCAAGACCCCATCCAGCCTGGCCTTAAACACTTCCAGTGATGGGGCAGCCACAACTTCTCTTGGTAACCTGTTCAGGTGTCTCATCACCCTCACAGTGAAGAATTTCTTCCTAATATATAATCTAAATTTGTCCTTTCCATTTAAAGTCATTCATCCTTGTTCTATCACTACATAGCCTTGTAAAAAGTCCCCCTAAAGATTTCTTGTAGGCCATCTTTAGGCACTGGAAGCTTCTATGTGGTCTCGCCAGAGACTTCTCCAGGCTGAGCAAGCCTGGCTCAGTTTGTCTCCACAGGAGAGGTGCTCCAGCCCTTGGATCCTCTTCATGGCTGTCCTCTGAAACTTGTACAAGCAGGTCTGGAATCTGCTTCACAAAGCTATCATTTGTCTGTATGTTTTTGTTCCCAGTGTTTAATGGTGCGGGCATTCTTTCTGGTCCTTGTATTATGCCAAGTTTTCTTTCTTAATAGTAGTGTGTTTCTAATGATTTACCACAGTTTTAACTATGTCATGTTTGCCTTTTGTTCGGGAAGTTTGAGGATTTTGCACCCAGCACTAGATATTTGTGCCTTCAGTTTTATCTCTTTATCACTATGGACAGGAGCCTAAAACTGTTGGCAGTTAAGTGGAAGATCTGAAAACAGTCTGTTGAGTCAGGATGTGTGCTAGCACAATGCATTTGGAATCACCATTGGAGGGAAAGGGGGAGAGTATATTCTTTCCATCTTTGCATTACATGAGTTCAAAGGGAGACTGATAGAGCGCTCTGAAGAACAATCCATTAGGTCCTACTGAGTAGAGAGACCATATAAGGCTCAGTAAATGTTATGAAAATAGCTGAAGGCTAAGTGAGTAACAGGGGAAAAATAAATGCTTGCCCTGCTTTTACTTTTTCCTAGACTGATGGCCCCAATTTGAGCTAGGTATGGGCTGAATAGCTCAGTACAGTGACAGTGACATACCTTTGTGTCCCCAAAAGAAGAAAGGTCAATTACGAACAGGTAGTTGATAATGACTGTTCTTATTACTTAGAGCATACTTTGTCTTCAATGGATTGTTCAAAATGCAAATTTTTGATGAAAATGATCCACTAAAGTTGTTCTTCATTAGAACTTTCTCAGAAATCTTATTAAAATAACCCCTGTGACTCTGCCTACCTTTGAGCATTTCACTCTAAGCTTCCTCTGCATAAAACCCCTATGTAATTATTTCAGTTTTGTGGAAGGTGACTGAGGTACAGTGAAATGACATGTATCAAGTCATGCAGGAAGTTTGTAGCAGAGTGAAGGAATTAGGGAATTGAAGGAGTATATAAACTAGTTGGAACTCACTCTGTTAGGCATATGCTTATGCTATACATAGCTGCTAGTCTGCAATTCAGATGCTGGCTGAAGCAGGCTTCTGGAAACAAATACTGATGAATAAAGTGAAGATGCTTAGTTTAGTCTCAGGCAGAACAGGAATTGCAATTAGTAGAATTAGAACTTTAGATGACATTTTCTGAAAAAGCAAGCAATATGGAAAATACACTTACAACCCTGAAAATATTTTAAAGGGGAGGTTTCAAACAAATAGATCCTCATTTAAAAGCATCAATCGCTACAATACTGTCCAGGATGACTTATCTTAAAGAATGCATTCAAATATACAGGAGTGCAAAAATGCCCACTTTTATTTTTTTCAGACTAGCCTTGAGAGAACTTTTTGCTGACAGATTTAAGTCCTCCCTCCAAAAATATATGCTTGTTGGTTGTAAGACAAATACGAGCCTGGAAGCAAAGTAGTTTTTTATACAATTGTTCATGGAGAGGAAAAAGTGTGTAATATGTTATACATAAATGGCTTGCATTCCTGCGCACTGAAATGTAGCTCAAGATGAGACATGAAGCAGTTTGGAAGCTCAGGTGTACTCATGTCTCTGGTTTCTTATTCTTTTCAGTTGAACTGTTCAGTGGAAAGCAGCATGAAACTAATAAGGATCTCAGACTGTGGAGTCCAGTGTTTATCCTTATTTGTCACTGTTAAATAACAGAATGGAAGCACTGAAGCACAAATTCTCAGCTGATTACATCTTTATTGACAGCTGAAGAGAAAGATGCCTGTGCCCTTAGGAGTTGATGCTGCAGTCCCTAGAAACTTGAAGTTTACTGTGAAAAACAGCAAAGGATAAAAATAAAAGCTGTCTGTGGCTTGGAATTCCAGACATTGGCACCAGTTGATGAAAATGATGCTGTGCCTAATTACAAAACTGGCACCCAAACAACACTAAGATGCCATTAAGTCATCTTTATGTCTCTGTACTCTCCACCTTTGTCTTACCTGGGTGTTCCTACACATCTTTGGATGTAGCTGTCTACACAAATACTTTGGCAGTGAGGTAAGCTTGGGTGGTAGGAAACAGGTTGAATGAGGCATGGCTTGTTAAGCTGTTGGTATTATGCTTGACTGAATAGTCTTTTGTTGTAGCATTCCCAAGATCCTACTCTCTTGATTGTTTAGGTTAGCAACCTGGCTAGAATACTCTGTCATTCCTTTGTAGGGAATATAGTTGAGTTTATTCTGTAGGGAATGGTTACTGTAGACTCAGGTTTTATCCCATTGCGTAGTAAGGTTGTAGCAGAGTTGCTTACCCAGACTGAAGTGCAAGAACATGCTCCTATGATTTGCAGTTCTGACATAGTCTATTTGCCTTGATAATTTTATCATTCCTTCACATATGAATCTTGTCTTTTGCCTAGGATTAAGAAAGGGACACACAATGGTAACTGCGGACAAGAGGCATAGACAGTAAGACTCTTGTTCTTTTGCTGGGCTCTTTCTCTGGAGCAGTTATGAGAAGGTTTTTCTTGAGAGTTTTGGATGATTGCACAATAGAAGCTAGTTTGGGGCAGAGGAGGGGCAAATTGCAGTGTACTGTTAAATCAAAGTGAAAACTCTCAGGAAACAGGATTTTTAAGTTGCTCCCTCCAACTTTCTTTTTAGCAACCCTGTCAAAGTGTTAGGCTGTTTCTTTACTAATTGGGCTAGGTTATATCCCCGGTCATCAACTTTACATTAGCTTTTCTTTGTCACTAACATTCACATACCCCATGTTCTTCTGGCTAGCTAAACACTTAATCAACTGTGCTTTGTTAGTTTAATGATACCTTGCTTTTGCTATTACTGTTTTGCAATAATTTTATCAAAATGTCTAGGACTAGGTAAACTTGAGACCCAGACCTCATGTCACCATTCAGGACACAGTCAATCTTTATACTTCATTTTACAATTATGCAAGGTCAATCTCTGTTTTCCCAATTTAGACAACGCTGTTTTATACTATTTTGGTAGAAAGTAAACAATATCTTGTAGTCAGTTTGTTTCCAGTGTTCATATTCTATTCTGTTCGCCTACAAGTCAGAAGAGGCTATGAAGAGCTGTGCCTTTAAAGAGGCTTTTTATTAGAGCTAATTAGGATTTGTTCTTGTATTTTACAGGGGCTTTTGAGTGTGGGTCAACTGTAATCCAGGCACTGTGTGAGGTTAGGTTCTGTAAGGCTTGCTGTCTCAAAGTAACTCTTGGCACATAGAAAATGATAATAAATACTCTTATTTGTTGCATGTAGTTTTCTTCTAAGAACTTGTATTAGATGCTATAGAATGCTGTCCATGTGTGTTTTTCTACCATTTGATATTTTTTTTTTAGCTGAGCAATACCTTTTCCCTTTTGTTTTCCCTTTCTATATATGAGAAATGAATATCACTTTCATGGATTTTTCTCAAAGATACACTAGGATTCTTGTGGTCTTCACTTGAAGCCAACAGGGTGTGTTTCACTCTTAAGCGTAGAGCTTGGGCTCATACTTTAGAATGAAGGAAAACAGATTTAAGGATGTTTCCTGTAAGGTTGCCTGCTGCCATTTTCCATGGCAATTCATTAGCTGCTAGGAAAATGTAAATGGGCCCTTTGGAGGTGTTATTTTGACAGCCTTATGCTGGAATTTTGTCTTAAAAGTGCTGCATAATGCAAGGTTATTTTACATGGATGTGGTTTGGCATATTTTAAGGTTTTGTGTTTGCTTTCTGTTTCAATAATACTTCTAGAAAAATAGCAAAGAAAACAGCTATTTGTCACATCTTTGACAAACCCTTCCCTCCCTTTGTTTTAGATAGCAAGCTAAAGAGCTTGTTTTCTTACTTCGGCTTACCACATTCACTTAGTTGTTGCTTAATAAAGTTGCATCTAGATGATTATTTTTGTATGTAACCAGAACTTTAAACTCACAAAATGTAATTGGAAAAGCATTAGAGTAAGATTTTTTCTGCAAGTTTTTTTAATGAGGGAAAGGATTTTTTTTAAATTTATTTATTTAAAATTTTAAATGAAAACTATTTTACCTGTTCTGTTTTTAAAATTTTCTGTGATGGCACATCTCAAAATGTGGGATTGTATGTATTTCTGATTCTTTAAATAGATTTCTAATACAGGTATAATTGTGTTAAGTGTTCATTGTGCTGCAGCTCAGTTTAGAACTTGTAGCTCTTTCAATGTTAAAACTGCTTTCTCTTCTTTTGGCACGGTTGTGCAGACCTAGTATTTTTTTGTTGATCAAAAGTGTTAGAAATGTGCCACAGTGTGACTGAGCATGCTGTGAAACTGTCACTGGGGCAGTCTGTTGGTCATGCTGTGTTTCTTTGTTTTGGTTTGTTTTTAATTTTCTATTCTTTTGAGTACTCTCTGACTTTGGCCCATCATATTTTTTTTTTAAACAAGATCCAGACACTTAGACTCTTTCAAGCCAAGCCAGGAAAGTGGTTCCCGATGGGAGTATTTGTGTTCTGTTTAAACCTACTCACCCAGAACACAGTAAGTGGATCACTTCTACTACAATATTTCTTTCAAAGTGCTAAGAAGTTCATAGTAGCCTCATACCAGTGCTTCAACATCTAAAACCAAAACAACCCAAACCTAAACAAACCACAAAATCCAAAACCCATTAAAAAAAAAAATCCTAACCAAACAAAAAAGACCCACTCAGAACCCCACCCAAACTAAAATGAACCAACCACAAACCCATACAAGCCCACAAACCCAGAATCACAGAATCGTTAGTGTTGGAAGAGACCTTTGGTGATCATCTAGTCCAGCCCCTGCCAAGGAAGGACCACCTATATTAGGTAACACAGGAAGGTGTCCAGGAGGGTTTTGAATGTCTCCAGAAAGGGAGTCACCACAACCTCTCAATTTCTTCTTCATGCTTCAGTAAAACTTCTGGTGCTTTATTTTATGCCCACTGACCTTGGTCTTGTCACTGGGCACCACTGAAAAGGCACCAGCCTCCTGGCACCTGCTTTTGAGATATTTATATGCATTAATGAGATTCCCCTCTCAATCCTCTCTAGACTAAACAGGCTCAGATCCCACAATCTTTCCTCATAAGAGAGATGCTTCAGACCCCTGGTCATCCCTGTGGCCCTCTGTTGGACCCCCTCCAGTAACTCCTTGTCTTTTTAATGTATTTTTTAAATGCATGAACGTTTGTTAGAGAAGGGGAACTATTGAAGGTAGTCATTCTCGTATAGCTTCATTCTGATTGGAGTTGTACCTTGCTGCTAAAATTGCATTTAATAAGAAATCACTCACCTTGGTTGCTTAGTTGATGTATTTACTTCCTGCCAAATACTTCTGCAACATTTGAGTTAGAAGGTGTTAAATCAGTATGGCCTTCCCTTTCATATTCGATTTCGTCAGGAGAAAATTTTGCTAATCTGGGGAGTATCCCAAAGGGAGAGAAAAACAAAGTACTGATTATTTGAATCATAGGATCAACAAGACTGGAAAAGACCTTCAAGATCATCAAGTCCAACTATTACCCCAGGACTGCCAAGTTGTCATGGTTTGATGTCCTCAAACAGTTCTGCTCACTCACTCCCCCCAATTTCTTCACCAGTCCTGGGGGATGGGGAGGAGAATCAAAAGAATGCAACTCCCACAGGTTGAGATAAGAACAGTTTAGTAACTGAAGTATAACATAAATCACTACTGCTACCACCAATAATAATACAAGAGAAAATACAAGGAAAGAGAATACTACAGATCTTCACCTGATACCTATCCATGCCACGCAGTGCCCCCCCATCACCTGATACCAAGCTTGACTATGCAGTGCACCCCCCTGCACCACCCTTCTGGGTCTCTGCTCTCCATCTCTACCTCCCAGACATGATGTGCTGTGGTATGGAATACCTCTTTGGTCAGTTTGGGTCAGGTGCCCTATTTCTGCTTCCTTCAGGCTTCTTCTCCTCCCTGGCAGAGCATGAAGCTCAGAAAGTCCTTGGTCAAACCAAAGCATTCTAAACTGCAACTATAAACACTGGTGTTATCAGCACTGTTCCCAAGCTGAAAATCCAAACCACAGTGCTACACCAGCTACTACTTAAAGGAGAAAAATGGCTGCTGCTGCTGAACCCATGACACAAGTGCACCACTAAACAATGTCACTAAAGGCCTACATGTTTTTTGAATACTTCCAGGGATAGTGAGCCCACCACTTCCATGGGCAGCCTGTTCTAATATCTGATCCCCCTCTTGCTGAAGAATTTTTTCCCTAATATCCAGTCTAAATCATCCCTGGCACAGCTTGAGATTGTTACCTCCTGTCCTATTGCTTGTTACTTGGGAGAAGAGGCTGACTGCTACCTCGCTACAACCTCTTTTCAGGTACTTGTAGAGAGCAATAAGGACCTCCTGAGCCTTTTTTTCTCCAGTCTTAAACAGCCCCAGTTCTCTCAGTCATTCCTCATCAGATTTATTCTCCAGGCCAGCTTCCTTGCTGTTTTCTGGACCTGCTCCAGCAACTCAGTGTATTTCTTGTTTATTTTCCCCTTTTTTTCCACTTGCTACCCTTCACTGTTACTGTTTTCTGTCTATGACACAGGAAAATGTAGTATGGTTAAAAGATATTTCTGGACTTTGAAGCACTGTGTTTTGGGTTTTTTTCCTAATTAATTTCCAAACAACCTTTTGAACTTTTAGGAGTGACTTTCATGCTGTGAGAGGCAGTGCAGCACTGGGTAAGGGAATAGAGCTGGGGTGCCCAGGGAAGGCAAGATGCGCCGGGGGTGTTGAGCACTGGCTTGAGGTGTGAGGGCTGGAAGACTGTGAGTTGTGTGAGGCTAGCATCTGTGGAGGTGTGGACAGCTGTGATGCCAGTGCAGGTAGCAATACATAGGCAGAAAGCATTTAGATGAATCTCATAAAATATATGAGCCCTAAGAGGCCTGGGTATTGCATATAAATGCATCTGGGTATTTCTACGATCAAATTCAAAATTGGATAGTTACAGGTCTAAACTTAGTTCTTCCCTCCAGTATCATGTTTTCTGTTTGGTCCACCTGAACAGGAAGACAAGTCTTGGCATTTACATTGTTAAGGAATAAAAACAGTAGAGCAAATTCACTCTAGCTTTTAATTTGTATAAATGTAGACTAAGTGGAATTAGAAGAATATAATGATGTGAATTGAAGCTTACAGCTACATTATACCACAATCCCCTGATGGTTGAGATAATTGGAGGACTTTTCCCCAAGAACTGAGGATTTTAGGGTTTATTTCTGTGCTGCTATTGTGTTCCCAAGATGCCCTTGTGGGCAGTCACCTATGCATGTAACCTGCATCCTAGGAATTGGGTTTAATGAGATTATTTAGCATGTCTCAGGGAAAATTTTCAATGCGCCTCTATTTTGCAGCACCTTGCAGTGGGCACTTGACAGAAGAATCTTCCCCCTTGCACCTAGTTATCTGGTATGTCAGGATAGGGATGATGGTAATGACAGTGTAAAGAAGCAGGGTTGTCACTGTGCATTCTATCATGTCTTTTGGATGAGGGAATTAGGGATTTAAGAGTGCACAGTAAAATCAGTATGGTTATTGGGTACTAAGTGATCATATTATTACTGAGCACTACTGCGAAATAAGGAGCAGTCTCAAGAGCACTCTAGAAGTAAATATGAAACAGGTCATACTAGAAGTATTTTCATAAGGTAATCCCATTGGGTTTTCTCCTGCTGGCAATATTTTTGAGAGGAGTACCAAAGGAGGCTGTTTCTTAGTGTCCTAGATGTGTTGAACAGAATTTACCTGCTGTGAAGCCAAATATTCAATATATGCCATAATGGTCCTATAATTTGAGCATGATGACTGTAATATTGACAGCAGCTTAAGTAGGTAGCCCCAAGGAACCTCTGTAAAGATTTCATCATTATTAACTCCTTTCTCTTTAGCTGTTGTATTGAATTATTGTGGATTGAGATTTGCATTGCAGTTTACCAAAATATAAGATGGAAAATAGCTAGCAAGCCAACTGACAAGGAAAATCTATCACTGCATGAGAATTAAAATCAGCAAAGCAAATGACATGACTTGATGTATCTGCTGACCTAATGTTACTTCAGGCATTTGAGAAGCATAATTCCAGCGCAAACACAAGTGTGTGTGGGTCTACATTATGCATAGTTTTAAATCACCCCTCCCGCATTTTAAAAATACTTGACTGGTTAACTCGCTGGCAGCAGAGTTTCAAACACTGTTTGCCATGACAGCTGTTTGGAAGCTGTCTCTGTGGCAGAGATGAAACAGCTGGCTTCTGGCAGGTTGGCAGCAGGTCCTGGCAATGAAAATGAACTACTGAATGGGAATGACCACTCAGCTCACAGGATCCCACGTGTTAAACCCTCATAGTTGTGTGGTAGTAAACACTTGGTGCTGCATTGTCCGCTAGCTGAAGAATGCGGAAAATGCAGGTTAAATTTTAGAAACAGGCAGAAGCCCAAAGTTGATTGGGTTTGAACATGTAGCAGTTGTAAGCAGCTGGTCTGATGTGGTTTAAGCTTATAATGTTCAGTTTAGTTTAGCTGATGCTTTGTCCTTTTTTCTTTCACCTTTATTGTGATACCTAGTCCACTGTCTGTCTTTGGACACAGATTTCATGGCACTTTGGTGCAGAGACTGCTCTTATCTCAGTGCTTTCAATCCCTGATAAATCCAGGTTTTGATTACTTAAGGCCCCATTTAAGATGGATATAACTAACAATGTTTAATAACAACCAGCTTCTGTAGTGCTTAAGTCTGTTTTTCTCATTCTTCTGCCACATTGTGTTTGTCCTTTATGAATATTCTTTCACTGAAAGCACTAGGATCTTTTTATAACCTAGAGCATACTTTTGGAGGCTCACAGGTGTGGAGAAATCATTACCAGGCAAAAATTAAAATCTGGTGCATGTGTAAACAGACTGCAAGTTTAAGCATCTGATGGGATACAGTGGGGAAAAAAGAGCAGCGGATAGCTTGCAAAAGGGGCATGTGCATAGTCCCAGGTTTCAGTTAAAACCTATCTCGAATTTTGCAGTGATTTTCATTTGAATGTGAGTTCACCTGAATCTGAAAGTGACATAAATCAGAAAATAAGCATGTCATCTTGAAGTTTGAACAGACTTTTATATTGTGTGAGAGAATGCCGCAGGCTTTAACACCCTGATAATCCTGTTCAGGGAGTGAGGAAGAGTAGGAAAAATCAGCACTCTGGAAAGACTGCAAGAGTACAAAGTGATTCCTGCAGCTTTTAGTTTAAGTAAACATGAAAGCTAAAAGGCTGGGTTTGGGATGCTTTAGAAAAAGCAATAAGTAGATTCTAAAAAGAAATGAAACCCAAGCCACACTAAAGTGGAAACCTGACAATTTTGTAGCCATCATGCAGACACTACTACCAGGAAAATATTCTTTGACTGTAATGATTGTACCCTAAATAGGAAGAACAGTGCTAGTATAGGCTGGAGTGAACTCCAGTATAAAGTAAGTTTTGATTGGCAAACTGTTTTCTACATTGTATTTTTATATTGGTCTTGGGATAATTTCCCATTGTTGCATTGCATGAGGAGCCTCTAGGTATTATTCATACAAATAGAATTTCCTTGTCTGTCTGTTGTGGTCCATCATTTTTTTCATAGTGATATTGGAAGGGATACAATGTCTAGTGTAATATTTCACTTGTATTTGTTTTAATTGAAGGAATCTGTTGGAATTTCTATTTTGCAGGAAATTGTTCAAAAGAAACTGCACTTTTAGGAACAAGCATGCCACAGAAGGGATAAAATTATTTATTAATAAATTAATTTGTTCAGTTTCTATAGGAAGTGGCAGACCCAAGATTAAGGTTCTTGGCTCAGCCCTTGTCTCCCGACTCTCCCAGGCCACTTGTCCATTGTCATCTCCAGCAGGAGTCAAGCAGTCTTGGGGGCCAGGGCCTCAAGCACAGGGAACTTCTTGAAACAGTGACCTACAAGACACCTCTATGGCAGGCCTCTCCTGGAAATGCAGTCCCTAAAAACCTCAGGATTCATGGAGTGGAGGCAGTCCAGATGGCAGGACTGCCTGGAGGCACTGCAGGCTTTGTTCCCTTTCAGGTCACCAGCCAAGCTAGCAGGAAACCTGGCAGGCTTTTGATAGGACCTGCTTCACTTGCAGCCAAGTCATATGTTTGTGCCTGCGCTGTTGTCTGTTCTCGTGTTTTAGTATGTTTTGACCAGAAATTATATTTCAGATCTGAAAACCTTCCCCAAAAAGATGTTCACTTAAATATGTAAGTTTCCAAAAAAAATTTCTGATACCAGTGAATCAGCTTTGTGCTCCAGTCCCTATCTGACTCAGTTTTATTCTATTGGTAGCATGGCCTGCTTCATGACCATCAGCTATAGTACTCCATAGGGAAATGCCAGTTCCACAAAATCCCTTTAAGTCTATTTGGAAATTAAGAAGAACATGAAAGCTGAGTTACGCCCACTTTACAGACTTATGTCTGTCTGACATCAAAATACTGTCCATGGTAAGGCTGAGGTAGGTATGGCTTTTTTCTTACCCTACCTTAAATGCTAACCCTGAGTTTTCTCATTTAACTTACTCATGTACTTTTTTCCCTCTTCTCTATATTTATCTTTCCTTTTTTGATTCTTAAGACATGAAACTACCTCCACCGGAAGTTAGATGTCAGATTGCAAGACATGGATTTCTGGAAACGTAAAGATTTGTTTATTTGTTTATTTTCATGAATGCTAATGCAATTGTAGAGGTGGTATAGTAATCATGCAACTTTCTTTTTCTTTCAAAGAAATATGAGGTTGCCAGAGGCTGGTAGTTTCCTTTTGTGAAGTTGTATTTATGGAGGTTGTTTCTAGCCCCAAAGCAAGCTATTTATGTTGCGATGCTGGGATGGTTTGCCAGAATGGGTGTTGGAAATGGATTTTATTCATTGATAAAGAGGAAAAATACCCAACTGACTTTTGACTAAAACCTATACTGCAAAAGGAGGTGATTGGCAACATGTTTTAAATAAACTTCAGAAAGATGACATTAATGATGACTATTCGCCAAAGAAAAGGCTTGTTTCAGGCAACAACTGTGTGATTCTTTAGCTATGTCAGAGACATTATAATTATAAATTGTCTTGGCAGCTGTATTTAAAATCCATTCTTACTTGTTTCTTAATCTTTACCTTATGTAAACTTCTGTAACCAGGCACCAGGATTCTGGGTACTTTTTTGTATTACTGTATTAGAGAGTATGTGATGATACAGCAGGGGTTTAAGCACAGGTCTTGTTTATGTCTTAACTTTTATATTATTTAGAAATTCTTGCTTAAGAACCACTTTCTTGCCAACATTGCCAGTGAAAATGCAGGTTCATAAGTTATTTTTAAACTGTTTTGAACTTGGGCAGGTAAACCTTGTTGGCAGCTTCTCTGGTCAGACTTAAACACATCTGACACGCTGCTTGGAAAAAATGTCCAGGTGCTGCAAGTTCCCCCTCATACTGTTTTAATTCATATCCTTAATATCCCTGGACTCAGGAGAACACCTATATGTGAGCCCACCTGCCAGCAGCTTCGGTCCGGTAAGACTGAAGTCTAGGTCTGCCTTGGGAATGCTGAAGTAGCCTTCAGAGCACCCTGCAATCTCCCCAGAAATATTGAAGTGTAGCACAGCATCTCTTCACTGATTTGGCAGGTCTCCTGCTTTGAAGAGAAGACTCACTCTCCTAATCCCTGTCCCATTTTACTTCCTTTGGTGCCTGTATTTCAGATTTTAGTAGCATCATAGCTTCCCTCCTGTTCTAGGAATGGATTTCCTCTACCAGACCTTGCTGGTGTGGTTCTATTTACCAGGTTTGCCTGGCACACAGGATCCCAGAGTTGAGGACAGGCTATGACTTACGGCACATTCCACAAGGTAAAACACATCATGTCACTTCTGCCTCAGTCCTTCCATCACTGATCTCGTAGAATCTCAGGGTGCACATCTTCATTTACTTGGAAAGATGAAAAGTTTGATATTCTGAGTTTACCCCACCTTTAGCAACACATTCCCTGTCATTTAGCATGGTCATTTTTATCTTCCTCACTGAGCCAATGTTACTGATCAAGGAAGATGATGGTAAAGGATATGTGTGTGTGTGTGTGTGTGTGTAATAAAGTACTAAATGACACCAAAAGGTTCTGCAAGATAACAGACCATAATAAAGCCATCTTGTCATCATCTGTCTTGTATCCTAGGTGTGAAACACATTTTAGGTATCGTTCGCAGAAACTCACAGTCTGAAAAGGTGATTTCAGAATTTGCTGCAGGCGGCTGTCACCTGCACTAAGTGTACCAAGTGGAAGACTGTGATTGCTATGAATGCACATTGTCTGTCTTGTGAAATGTCAAAGTTGTGCCCAGATCTGGTCAACTAGTCCACTAATCCCAAAGGTTTTTGTGTTTTCACAGCAAGTTTACTAGTTTCTCCATCTCAAAAACACATCTGCCTACTTTGATCCCAGTTTCCTAATCCAAGGGATGTCTGTCCCTATAGTTTCTAGTTTTCTTACTCTGTATTAGTTCTCAGCATCTTGGTCTTAACATAGCTTTTGCTTTTACATATTCTTAATGACATTGTCTGTGCTTACTAGGTTTGAATAACAATGGAACTATCTTCAGTAAGCCATTTGAGAAACCTTGCACTGGATCTAAAACCCACTAGTCAGGCAAACCTTTACATGGCACTTTAGTTAACACTGAGTCAGGCTTTTAGTAATTATGTTCTTAAATTAAACGTGTATTTGAAAAGTTAGAAAGCCACAAGGTTATGTTATAGGGATTGCTGTTTGTATCACCAAAAATTTAAATAACTTATTCAGTTTAAGACCAGTTATCTAATATAATATACAGAGAGCACAACTGGTGTCCTGGTAATATCTTTCCCCCTTTGATTGCAGAGCCTGACCTTGCTGTCCCTACGTACCAAGATCTCCTATTACATCCGTGGGAATTTTACAAAAGAGACCTAATAAAATAAGGGGATTCTTGAATATATATTCTGCTGTAATATTCTGGTTATGACTTTGATTTAAAAACTAATCAAATAAGTAAAAATATGATTTTATAAAAGCAAACACTGAAGGTTAATTTCATCTATAAAGAAACTGCACAAGGTCTTATATGTAATACAAGCTCCACCTAATCATAGAATCATAGAATAGGTAGGGTTAGAAAGGACCTTAAGATCATCTAGTTCCAACCCCACTGCCATGGGCAGGGACACCTCACACTAAACCACATCATCCAAGGCTATGTCCAGCTCGGCCTTGAACACCGCCAGGGATGGAGCATTCACAACTTCCATGGGCAACCCATTCCAGTGCCTCACCACCCTTGCAGTAAAGAATTTCTTCCTCAGATCCAATCTAAACTTCCCCTCTTTAAGTTTGAACCCATTACCCCTTGTCCTATCA